>JAPKLW010000695.1:0-17710 GCA_026898455.1 Plectranthus barbatus
CTCACGCTCCAGTCGTTTGGCTAGCTTCTCCTGCTCCATTGCAATCTTCTGCATTTGAAGTTCTTGTTCTCTCTTTCTCAGCTCTTCTTTGGCTGCTTCCTCTTTTCGCCTTATCTCTTCCTTAGCTGCAGCTAGCTCCTCATCTTCCTTTCTTTTGCGTTCTTGGTCAGCCATTCTTCTTTCTTCCCCCTCTTTGATTGCAGCCAAAAAGTTGGTACCATAAGCCACCACGGTCTCCATTAAGGTTGTCTTGGTTTCGGCTAATTCCTTTTGAACGACCTCCAGCCCTGTCCTATTCTCAGAGACAACCAATTTTTTTTCAGCAACCTCCGATCGTACAAAGGATACATCTCCCCGTACCTCATCAATTTCTCTTCTCAAGTGGTTGGTTGCTTCCACTACCTTCTCATCAATGGTTACTTGCAAATAAGAGGTAAAGGCTCCAGCCATATCGGCATTCATTGGAAAGGGCATCTGCAGAGAGGTTATTGGTATAGCATTGAAGGATGTGGTTGTAATGAGTTCTTGGCTCGATGGAATTGGTGTTTGCAGAACTTGAGTCGCTACCGCATCAACCTTTGCCTGATAAAAGGCTTCTTCATATACTATCCGATGAGCAGCCTCCTGAATTTGTGCATTCTCTTGAGCAATTCGGGTCTCTGCTTCCTGAGCATCCATAACAATTTTCTGAATATCAACATCCAGGGATTTGGCTAACTGCATGTCTTTGTAATCAATCTCGAGAGTTGCACGTTCAGTAGCCTTTGCTGCTATTTGAGCCTTGAGTCTCTCTGCTTGCTGAACTTCATATTCCAATTGGCATTTCCTGTAATCTACAACAGCTCTTGCCTGACGTTTGGACATCTCAACTCTGGCATCAGAGTACCCATCAGGTGCAAAAGTGGACTTGGGTAAACTTGCAGTCTGTGTTAGGGACCGGTGTTCTCGGATGGCTTGAAGTCTGCACATCACTTGTTTATCCGAGAACTGTTTCATCCCTGGGACTTGATCAATCCAGTTGAAACACCATCATTCCTCGCGCCTCCAGAAGTTTAAACCCTTTGCTGCGACAATCAACATCCTTTCTTCGAAGCAGAGTTGATACATGATATAATCAAACTTCTTCCAGCGGCGAAATTCCTCTGCTATCAAACGTCCTTCTGGATTTGATTCATCCAACTCAGTGTGGAATAAATCTTCAATGGCTCTTTCTATTTCGGATTGAACAAACAATTCTATTTCCTCGACCATAGGTGTCAGATCAGAATTGGGCAATTCCTCAGGATAGACCTTTGCACACCACTGACCAATTCTTCGTAGCTGATAACGAGGTCCTGGTAATCCATTGAGAGGCACTCGAAGAGTAGTATCTGATCCAGATGGTACTTTCCTCAGGTTTTTGGCATTGAATATCTCTTCAGATTCACCATCAGAATCAGATTCAGAAATGCAGGAGGACTCAGGTTCAGTGCGGGGAGAATCATGCCCTCCAACGAATGGTGGTTCCTGGAGTGTCTCAATATCTGGTTGCTCCTCTATCGGATTATTACTTGAGATGACTGTTGCAGATTGATCATCAAAATGTGTTTCCTCCGGATGGTCTGCTATCATGCTCCGTTCTGGGTTCTCTTCAGTTGTATCTGGATTGATGATTGAGACAACTTGTTCTTCAGTACTTCGAGCTCCACTCGATCCTGCTCCATCTTCTATGCGATCTGATGGAATGAAATTGTCAGGTTCTCCTGCAGGATGGCTGGATTGATTGAAATGTGGATAGTGAGTTTCATCAAAGGCTCCTGAATCCAGCAGTCTTGTAAACTCTTCATCAGATATTTCGTCTTCATCAGCAATTATCTTCTTATCAGATAAAGGATTGAGAGTTGGTTCCTCTTCTGATTGAGCTTTCATCTTTCCTTTCTTCGCAGCCTCATCTGCTAATCGATGAAGTTCAGCAGTAGGATCTTCATTTGCATCCTTCAAAGTCATATCTGCTGAGGGCTCTTCTGTTTCCTTGTCCTCTGCTGGAATTGTATCTCCATCTGTAGCATTCTCTACTGCCTTTAATTGCTCCACTTGTTCTGTTGAACTCTTATCCACTCTACTAGTCTCTTCTGCTCTGCTAGCTTCGACTGCTCTGCTAGCCTCATCTTCTCTGCTATCTTTCTCTGCTATGTTAGCATCATTCATAGGCTTTTCAGCAATGTTTACCTCTTCAGCAGAATCCTTCGAAGATTTTCTAGACTTCTTTTTACCCACACATTTTTCATGAGCTTGCCTTACTTTCTCAAACTCCTGATCACGAGCATCAAATATCATTTGCTCTCTCATCTTTTTGAACTGTTTATTTTCAAGCACTTTTTGCTGAGCATTTCTCTTTCTCTTGGTTTTTCTGATTCCTTGCAAACGTTCCTTTAAGCATCTGGAAGATAATGGAGTATGGTCATCATCTGTATTCTTCTTCACTGCTTTATCTTCAGCAGTCTTCTTTCCCTTCTCAGTAGCCTCGGATTCCTCCTTATCCGATGCTAGGACCAATTTCCTCCTTGTCTTCTTTCTTGCTTTCTTCTCAGGGGAAGTGATATTTGACCTCTTCTTTGTTGGAATTTCTAGAGCAGTAGCCCCAATAACTAATGGAAGTTGTTCGGCTTCTTTTTCGGTCATGATCTCATTAATCTGCTCCACAGGAAGGTTTCCTAACTTCTCGATTTCTTCAAGGTTTGTAAAATAATGCTCCGTTTCAGCATTCGTTCTTAGCAATGCTATTTTTTCTTCTGTCATCGGAATGGAGGGTTGGAGTATCTGAACTGCTAGACTCGCTTCATCAGGTTCCTTAGGAGAGGTTGGCTTGTCCTTGTCCACATTGGATTTCCCTTTCAATTTTCGAGGATTTATGGCATTGACCAACTTAGGTTCTTTCCTTGTTACCGGCATGTAGTCAATCGATAGGGCACTGACACCTCTATCAACTCCTTTGTTAGTGAGCAGCATCTCAAAATACTTACTAATCTTCAACCCAAAGTTCACATTCGAAGAGAATGTTCCATCTACCTCCATATGAGCATTTTTCCTTGCATGCTCTGCCCACCGCTCAAATATGAATTCAGCCCAGTTTCCTTTAATATTGTCGTTCAATGCCATCATCACGGCATATTTCTTAACAGAAAGCTCCGAATAAGAACCAGTATCGCACTGGAGCATCTTTATCACTATCTCTGCAAGCAATTTGTACTCCTCTGACAATGTGTTGATAGGAGTAGCAACCTTAAACGTACTTGCTTCCTCTTTCTCTCCTGACTTCTTCCAACGTTTCCACCGCCTTTCCATTTCAGCAACATCATTCACCTTGTATTGAGAAATCTTGGCTCCATAATTTCTAAGTCCAAAAGTTCTGGACAGCAATTCAGCGTTTACTTCTACAATGCTTCCATACACACTTGTTTTAAACGACTTCTGATCCTCACTCATGACAGCTCTAGCATAAAATTCAGAAACCATATGCGGATGAAATTGATCAGGTTCAGCGGAGAGGTATTTTACCAGTAACTCGGAATCAAGAAGATCCAATATCCATTTGGGAAAGTGCTTGATGGCGAGAGGCATGTACAGGATTCTGTCCTTCATGATCTGTGCCACTCGTCTCTGCTCCGCCGAGTGCCCGGAAAATTTCTTCTGTCTAGCCAGAGTCACTAGTTTACCGTAAGGAATAGACTCATCAATATCTTCCTTCTTCACAATCCCAGTAAAGTCGGGTGCATGTCGCACATGCAAGGGTGAACTCGCAATGGGTGCTTTCTCGAAAGGTTAGGGATTTGAAATTTTGAGAAGTGCGGGTCAAGATATGAGAGACAAAAAAAATGAAAGATCGGATGGATGGGGTTCAATCTTTCTTAATTAAGATCGACGGCCGAACGGAATTTTTGTGTCGTGTGACAGTCCACACTCTCACTTTTTGGTCGTCAAAATGACGTGTCACTTCCTGATTCGTTGCATCCAACTGAGCACATTAAATGCTCTTCCTTTGTCTCATGCCTCAATTGTGAATAGGTTAAAATCTCCTCTGGCTCAAATACACATTCAATACTTTCTCCGCTGGCCCAAGTATAAATACTTTCTCTGCTGGCCCAAGTAAAAAAAAAAAATTTGGCGCAGGGCCAAAGTTCTCCGATTAATTTTCCATGATATTCCCTTCCTTCAAGAATCGTACGGCAACTGATTTGGCTTCTTCTAACTGGATATAACTGTCTGTAACCATCGTCAAGCATTAAATGTATATGCTCTGATTAATACACTTATACTCCCCCCTTCGAATGTGTTGAGACAAATATGGAATGGTCACAACATATTCGAAATACTAAAATAGTATAACCTCCGTAGATCATAAAATCGACTAAGGGTATAGATAATCCCAAATAAGTGAGAAGATATGAAAATCTGCGTTAGGTTGTAGCAGATTACTTCACCATAGAGAAGTCATTATGACCCTCAAGCCATGCGTAGATCTGACCTCTATCCGTCACTGCTGAATCGATTTGACTCTTTATGCAATCGTAACGCTTCGTTTCCTGGTGACGGTTCGATCTTCAAGGCGTAGTTCATAAATTGTGATACCTTTTTCCTTCTATAAAAGGGTTACTTGTGATTATCTTCAATATCACAACCCTTCTTCTATACTTTTCTCCCAAAAAAAACTTCCTTCTTTCCGACATTTCCCATGGAGTCTCAAAGTGACATGCTCGAAGTTACCCGGAATTAAATCCTAGATGAAGCCGCCCTTCATGCTTTTTACCATGACATGCCTTCCGAGGCAGACTTGGTGATGACAAAGATCACCAATGCTGGTTTAAAGCAGTTTGTAACTACCACCCCTCAACACTATCACGGGGATCTCTTCCGGACGTTCATCAAGGATTGCATGGCAGAAAGAGATGCAATCTATGGGTCTTTCAGAGGAAAGATGGTGCGATGGTCTGCGAAGTCCTTTGCGAGGGACTTCGGACTTCCAAGGGGTTGCTTTCCTGTCCTTACTTACAAGGATGGGGCAGTGGCTCCAGAGTGGACAGCTTGGCGAAAGTGGTGCCTTCCTTCAGTGTCTCGCTTCTCTCCAACTCCTGCGGTTATAGATCTTCAGTCTCCATACAGAGACCTTTTTCATGTTGCAAATCACATGATACTGGGTGAAGATCCGAACGATTTCCTTCTGTCTAAGGAAATCTGGCAAGTCATGCTTGCCATGGATGACGAGCAAGATGAGGCTGACTGGGCGGGTCTAATCTTCGAGTCTGTCCTAGACTGTGTTCGAATCTACCCTTCAATTCCTCTGATCAATGGCATGCAGCTCAGCTGGCTGCTGGAGCAGTCATTCCCTGAGTTGGCAGAAGGATCGTCCACCCTCCGCAGCAACGACTTTTACCCTTCTCGCTCTTCTGCAAATTAAAATGTACTTTCTTTAGTTTTTGATGATTTTTGTAGATGTTGGTGTGTACCACCACTCTCCTTACTCTAATCTTCTCCTCCTCTCTCCCCTCTGTATCTGGTGCAAGATGAATAGTTCTTTCTTTTTTTTTGGAGTAATGAAATTTATGCTTGATTATCCCTTTGTTTCATCTCAATAATTTCAATTCTCAAACAAAAATCAGCACGCTCGAATATGAAGATCATGTAAGAATAACTCATCTGAAGAAATTAATCAACTCCTCTGCTGAGGCAAATTAATACTCTGCTGGAAATAATTGATAACTCTGCTGGGAAAATACGAGTTAAGTATTCTGCTGAGAAGGATGAGGTGGACACTCTGCTGAGAGTATAAGAATACTCTGCTGAATCGTTCTTCAGCAGCGATAGGACGTCAAACGTGATTTACGCACGTATTCTTTCAATAAGTTAATTCAGCAGATTAAGCAACATATTCAGCAGATCAATCCCAGACTTCTTAGCATCTGCATATATCGAATACTAAGTCTTCAAGAAATCTAGAAAGAATGGAAACAAGATTTCATCCATCCAAGGTCTCGTCTAACTCCATAAGACCCAATTTAATACATAACTCCTTAAACCTTGACTCTGGGAGGGGTTTTGTAAAGATATCCGCGATTTGATCTTTAGTGCATATATACTTTACATCAATGTCCTTCTTCTCCTGATGATCTCGAATAAAGTGGTGACGGATATTGATGTGCTTTGTTTTGGAGTGATGAACAGGATTCTTTGTTATGCACATGGCACTATTGTTGTCGCAGTATATTGGCACACATTCAGGAGCAATTCCATAATCCTGCAATTGTTGTCTTATCCAGAGAATCTATGAACAACAACTAGCAGCCGCCACATACTCTGCTTCTGTGGTTGAAGTGGCAACAGAGTGCTGCTTCTTGCTAAACCAGCTTATGAGCTTGTGTCCTAGAAATTGACACGTGCCACTGGTGCTCTTTCGATCAATCTTGCATCCTCCGAAGTCTGAATCCGAGTATCCACTTAATGAAAGACTATCGGCTCTTGGATACCAGATTCCTAGTCCCTCCGTGCACTTCAAATAACGAACAATCCTTTTAGCAGTATCAAAGTGTGTCTTCCTAGGATTGGCTTGATACCTTGCGCATAAGCCAACAGCATAGGAGATATCAGGTCTGCTAGCAGTGAGGTATAGCAGTGACCCTATGATCCCTCGATACATAGTAGGATTCATGTCTTCTCCTTCTTTCTCAAGAGCAGCAATGCAGGTTGTGCTAATAGGAATTCGTAGGCTCTTAGTCTTCTCTGGACAATACTTTGCAATAAGATCACGAGTATACTTCTTCTGGTGAATGAAAATTCCCTCTCTGGACTGTTGAACTTGCAATCCAAGGAAATAAGACATTTTTCCCATCATGCTCATCTGAAAGTTGCTAGTCATAAGCTTGGAGAACCTATCACATAGATCTTGGTTCTTTGACCCGAAAATTATATCATCAACATATATCTGAACTAGCAGAATATTGTCTCCATCCTTAATACAAAAGAGAGTTTGATCTATCCTCCCTTTCTGAAATCCATTAGACAGCAAGAACTTAGATAAAGTTCCATACCAGGCTCTTGGTGCTTGCTTCAGACCATACAGTGCCTTCTTGAGCCTGTAAACTTGTTTGCCTTGCTCAAATCCCGGAGGTTGCTCGACATAGACTTCCTCCTTGAGCTCACCATTAAGGAAGGCACTCTTCACGTCCATTTGCATCACATCAAACTCATGATATGCAGCATATGCCATAAATAGATGGTTCGCCTCTAGTCTTGCTACTGGGGCGAAGGTTTCATCATAATCTATGCCCTCACACTGTCTATATCCTTTGGCCACAAGTCGTGCCTTGTTTCTGATTACAGAGCTTGATTCATCCTTTTGTTTTTGAAGACCCACTTAGTGCCTATGACACTCTGGTGCTCTGGTCTGTCTACTAATTCCCACACATTGTTTCGTGTGAACTCTGCAAGCTCCTCTTGCATGGCATTCACCCAATCCACATCTAGCAGTGCTTCTTCAACTTTCTTGGGTTCCTCATTAGATATGTAGCAAGCCATCATGGCATTGGCATTCCCTTGCCTTGTTAATAATGGATCATTAACATTTCCAAGAATTCCTTCTGGGGGATGAGCACGAAGCCACGCAGGCCTGATTTGTGTTGGATTTCCATCTGGTACTCCTTCTTGATTGGCAATCATCTCTTCTGGATTCTCAGCTTCTATATCATTTCCATCTTCATTTTCTTGATGATCTGCTCCTGGAACATCGACAACTTGCTCCTCGTCACCATTTGCTGGCTCTTCAGGAGCATCTTCAACGGGTATGACAACAACTGGAATATCCGCAGCAGGTTCTTCCGCTACTCCTTTGCCAAGGTCTACATCGGTTCCCTCATCGTCTTCATCATCAAGATGTCTCGCAACATCCAAGTTATCATTCAGTTGAATAGGAAATGTGGCCTCAGCATGATCATTAGTATCATTGGCCTGGTCAGCAGTCTGATCACCTGCTGGGTGCTTCTTTGTTGGATTAGAATCATTCATCGACCTAGTCGGATCAATACTCATATTTTTGAAAGAATTCGCAATTGATTGATCATTGACATCATTGGTCTCATGATTGTTATCCTTTTGATCCTTTGTAATCCTGCGCACTAGAGTAGACTCATCAAAAATAACATTGCATATTATTTCCACAATATGAGTTGTCTTATTTAACACTCTATAACCTTTGTGTGAAGGGTGTCCGTATCCTAGGAACACGCCCTCATCAGATTTAGGCGAGAAGGTGTTAAGCTTCGACTTCCCATTGTTATGGATATAACATGTTGAACCAAAAACACGAAGATGAGTGATTGAAGGCTTACGACCATTGTACATTTCATAAGGAGTTTTGTTAAATCTGCCATTGATCGCGCTCCTGTTCTAAGTGTAACACGCAGTCATAACAGCCTCTCCCCAATATTTTCCACTTAATCCAGAGTCTGCTAGCATGGATCGAACAGCTTCCTTCAACGTTCTGTTCCTCCGTTCTACTAGCCCATTCTGCTGAGGAGTCCTGGCAGTGGACTTTTCATGATTGATACCAGCTTCTGCGCAAAAGTCCATCAAGATTCCATTGCAGAACTCCGTTCCATTATCTGATCTGATTCTTTTCACAGTAACCTCCTTGCTATTTTGTTCTCTCAGTATCAGCTCAGGGAGTAGAATCTTTACTTCGTCTTTGGTTCTCATCAAACAAACCCATGTATACCTGGAAAAATCAACAACAACTACAAGTGTATAAACTTTCTTACCCACAGTTGCTGGAGTAACAGGGCCAAATAGATCCATGTGAAGGAGTTCAAGGATCCTCTCTGAAGTAGCCTTTTCTGGATTGGTTTTGAAGGATGCCTTTGTCTGTTTGCCTTGTTGGCATGCTTTGCAAACACCTTCCTTTCGGAAAGTCTCCACAGGCAGTCCCTCCACCAGCTTATGTTTGGCTAGAAAGTTGATTGTCTTGAAGTTCAGGTGGTTCAATCTCTTATGCCACAGCCAATTGGTTTCCTCTTTGTTGAAGGCTACGAAGCATGAGTCCTGTTGACCACTCTACCAATCGACTACGTATAGGCCACCCTTGCGGACGCCTCTTAGCTTTACTTTCCCTGTAACCTTATCAACAATGTCACATCCAGTGTTAATGAAATAAACATTGTACCCATTTTCACATAGTTGGCTGATGCTCATCAAGTTGTGTTTGAGATTTGAAACAAGTGCGGCATTAACAATTCGTATTCCATTTTGTTCTACACATCCTCTGCCAATTACTCTTCCCTTGCTGTTATCACCAAAGATGACTGATGATCCATAAACACTTTGAATTTCTGAAAATAGATCTGCCCTTCCAGTCATATGACCTGAACAGTCACTGTCAAGGATCCACTCATCTGGCAATCTTTATGCCTTGGTTCTCACACCCTGTTCCTGCAAGAGTTAAGAAATTGATTTAGGTACCCGCTTAGTATCGGGTCCTGTAGGATTAGCGATTGTCATTGTTCCTTTTGGAACCCACATGCGAGTGATTTTCAAAATTTTCTTCTTGACATCACTCTTTATGCCTTTCTCAACCTTAGGATAAGTAAATCTTGCATGCATGGCTTTAGGATGAGGTGTAGTAGTGTGTTGAGCCTTCATTGTTCTTTTGAAAAAATTTTGTTTGGACTCAGGCCTCACATAGGTGATCCGCCTATGTGGTGTGTATGAATCATATGATGGTTTTACAGCATTGTAATGAACATGTTTACCTTTATGAACTGAGGAATTTGCTGTCCTAGCAGTGGATGCATGCTGCTCGGCGTTTCCTCTAGACTCTACTAACCACGGTTGCCTAGTAGACATTTCAGCATTCTGCTGAGGTTTAGCATACCTCTGCTGAGGTTTAGCAAGTTCATTCTTCTTTTTGCCTTTAGTCTGCTCAGCAGTAGAAGTTTCAGCAGATGACTTTTCATTTAACTTTTCTCCAAGAACAAATTTTCCAGCAGAGACAAACTGAATAGTTCTCTGCTTAGAAGTTTCGCCTCTATTATTATTATCAAATCCAACACCAGCTCTATCAGTGTGGTGTCTCTGCTGACTAATTGCAGCATTCAAAATGGCTCTGCTAGTGGTGTATGTGCATATGCAGTTTTCCTTTGGTTTATTTTCCAAAGCTACATTCTCCTTTTCAAGAATTTTGAAATTTTCAGAAAGTTTGGAGAATTCGGCCTTCATTTTTGAGAGTTCCTCACCTTCAGATTTTAGTCTTTCGACTTCCTCGGTCAAACTTGAAACTTTCAACTTTAGTGAGGTGTTTTCACCAACAATAGCATTTTTGATTTCATACATTTTTGAGAATTCAACAGGAAGTTTTGTAAGATAATTATCTTCAAAATCTGAAGAAATGAATTCCTCTGATTGATGTATGATATTTGGAAATGTAACATGCATGGGAGTTACCTCTTCTGTGTCAGTTTCTAATGTAGGGTCTGCTGAGCAGTCACCGTCAGCATCGGCAAATTGATCGTCAACAATATCGGCCATCAGCACTAACATTGCTTCTTCATTGTCATTGTCAGTTGAATAATACTCTTCTTCCTCATTATCAGGAATGTCAGGAACCTCGGTTCTGGTCAGCAATGCTTTGGTCACTGCCCTAACTGCCCTTCTTTCAAATCTTTGTTTGAGGCGATCTCTTTCCTCTTGGCTTACTCTAGGACACTCATGCTTTAGATGATCTGGGGAGTTGCATTTGAAGCATGTCCTTTGCTTTCTTTGAGTTGATCGAGCAGATGGTGAGAATTTTGTATCCTTGTCTTCTTTTTCAGCCTTTGCTTCTTGTATGAGTTTCTGAAGCTTCCTCATCTGTTCTTCTAATTCACTGATCTTGAGATCTTCCTTCTGTGAGTTTGAGGATGTTGCATCCTCCTTTGCTGGTGATGTTAAGGTGGATCTCTCTCTGTTGAATGGTTTCTTTGGTTTGAACTTCCCAGTGTCTTTCTTGACAAAGTACGCCAGATCCTCAGAGTTCACAGCTTTGTTTGACGAGGTTTGAGCCACGACAGCTTCGTTCTTCTTTGATTGCTGTATGATAAACTCATGAGCTTTAAGTTGAGCAAATACCTCAGATGTAGACATTGTACTGAGGTCCTTCTCGCTCAGACTTGTCATCTTCACGAACCAGTCGCTTCTAGGATAGAGCTTTGAAATGATCTTGTGATTCATCTCTTCATTCTCATATTTCTTTCCTAGGTTGTTTAGCTCACCAATGATAGTGTTGAACCGTTCCTCCATAGCCTGTATGGATTCACCTGCAATCATGGAGAAAGACTCATATTTGTCAACTGCTACCTGTATCTTGTTGCGTTTCATTTGGTCAGTCTCCTGAGATGCGTTGCAAACGTATTCTCGCATCTCCTTAGCAGTGTCAAACTCAAGAGCTTTGTCTGCCATTAGCTTAGGCAATGAATCATAGATTAGTTTCTTTGCTAAGTGCTCCAGCTGTGCTCTCTTTTTGTCCTCGGTGGAATATTCTTCAAACGGTTTAGGAATCATTTGAGGTCTTGGTTCATCTCCATCCTCAGCTTGTCCTACAAAAGTGTTAGCTTATAATAACAATTGGACCTCTTTCCAAGACATCTACCATTTCGGGGTGTATGCTTTGAAGCTGAATGAGTGCAAGCTTCTTCCATGACTTGAAGTTTTCTTTGCTGTACTTTCCAAGTGAGTGATTCAACATCTTGTCTATTTCTTTAGCGATTTCCTGAGCTACGACACAGAGAACAAAGATAAAAGTGCAAGGAAAAGATAGATCAGGTCTTAAAGCAACTCAGAAGCAGTCGGTTTTTCAACCTCCTGCTCTGATACCACTTGTTGGTCCTTAAATATCAGAGTCGTCGTGATTACAACTTAACACGAAATGCAGCGGAATAAATATACGTCACTTACACTTATCGTTGTTTATAATATGTTTCTTAGCTCAAGTTATGATTTAAGTCAGTTTTCAGATATACGCTAGCAACTCTGTTGCTAGGTTTCAAATCAACTTTAAACAGTGAGTAATGAAATAGTAAATGAACACAGAATTTTATAGTGGTTCGATCCAAATAGATCTACATCCACTCCTTAGCTAGTATGCTAAGTATTTCACTAGAAAAGTATACAACAGTACAAGGATTCGCCAACACTTGCGGTAGGCGGTGAACTTTCAAACCGGCCACGGCACAGCTATCCTCCGTCACTTTGCACTTTTCCGATCACAGCTCCGGCCAAGTCAAGGGCACACCTTCGTAAAACTTGTCCTTCACTGTTGAGGCTTTTATAGTTTGCCCCTGAATTCAATAAATATGCGGCTACAGCCGGTCAGAGTCAATCCTTTTCAAGAGTGACTGTTGGATCTTCCTAGGAAGGAAGTTATCCCAATGATTGAAGATTCTTAACAGAAGTTCAAGAATCTTCAAGGATAAGTGTCAGATATTCAATGAAAAGACACTCTAGGTTGTTGAGGGCTTTGATGCACTTTTATCACGAGCTCTCAACTGACTACTTTTCACTTGTTCGCTTTGTCAAGGGAATCTCACACTTGTGTAGTTTGCGAATGTCGGTAGTGATTGAAGCAGTAGTTATCTTCACTTTCGGACCTGCCTTTTATAGATGGAGATTCAAACTTTGAATCTCCATATCCGTTCGACTCAACAGCTCCTTGATCCGAGAGTGTTTGGTCTGTGACAGTCACTTTTCTTTTTGACTTGTACTTTCCTAACTACTTCGGGAAAGTCTCGTCCTTTGTGTGAGCTTTTTTTTAGAACGGTAGTGAGACTTCAGCATCCTGTATATTGCTCTGCTGGGATCTTTTGTTTAGCAGCTGAAGACTCATGTTGATCCCCAACTCTTTTATCCTTTGTTTGCTCGTTTCTCTAGCAGTTTGCTGGTTGTAGATGAATGCTAATATCTTAGCATTCTGCTGTTCAATGTCTTTTAGCAGATATCATCTTGTCCGTGACTGCTAGGAATTCTTCTAGCACCCTAGTCTATTACAACTCAATATAAAACATATACAGGACTTTACAGAGTATGCTAGACTATTTAGAGTTCAGCAACTGATCGACCAACTACTAAGGTTTGATCCAACAAAACCTTTTACAAATGCATCCTAAGGGAGAGTTTAGGAATAATTTCCCAACACACCATCATGACGAAAAGCGGAAAGAAGGCCATGGAATTCTTCCAAAAGATGGCCAACAACACTCAACGGTGGTCCTCAAGTCAAACTCGGCCTGTGATGGCGGTCGAGAAAGTGGTGGAGAAAGTTGCCGAACAACCTGATTTGGCAACCGAGCTGAAAAAGCTAAGGGAAGACTTCGCTGCACTGAAGCAGGAGAAAACAGTTGCTGTAGTAGAGCCAGTGCAAGCTCCGTCTGAGGGGGATTGTGCCGCTGTAAATTTCATGCAAATGGGTGGTTACCAAAACAATTATCGTGGAGGATATCAGCAGCATAATCAGCAGCACAACCAGCCCTACACTTATAATCATGTGAGGAACCATCCTGGATTTTCCTACACGAACCCCCAAGCCGCGGAGCAGCCACCACCGGGATTTGCCGAACAAGATGAGGGGGTAGTGGAGAAGAAGAAGCCAAATCTCGAGGAGATTTTGGCTAAATTCATGGAAGGCTCCACCGATACGGTAGCCAAGCCAAAGCAAGAAATTGCAGGCGTGAATACTAAAGTAGACCAGGTGCAGAAGCATGTGCAAATTATAGAAACCCAGGTCAGCCAGATCGCCGATGCCCTCGGAGCCTAACACAAGTCGGGGAAACTTCCGAGCAACACTCAGATTAACCCCAAGAATCAGAATCAGAGGAACCAAGTGAATGCCATCACTCTGAGAGGGGGAAAATCCTATGAAGGGCCAAAGCAAGCAAGGACTGATTCAAAGGAGGATGAAGATGTCGAGCAGGCCAAAGAAGCTATCGCTGATGCAGCCCCGTCGATCGACGGAGGATTGCCATCGATCGACGCCAATCCAAAGGCCACGTCGATCGATGAGACCTCACGTCGATCGACGCCCACTCCTGTTGAGCCACCTATGTATAAGCCTCCCTTACCATTCCCACAGCGTCTGGCTAAAGCAAAGATGAACGAGAGGTATGCACGCTTCTTGGAGAACATGAAGAAGGTGCAAATCAACACTTCGCTGGTAGAGGCATTGCGTGAGATGCCCGGGTACATCAAATTTTTGAAGGATATGGTCTCTCAGAAAAGACCCTTCATGGAGCACGAGAGGGTCAACTTGTTCAAGGAATGCAGCGCGATTATTCAGAAGAAGATGCCGCTTAAGAGAGAAGACCCGGGATCCTTCACGATCCCCTGTGTCATTGGAGGAGAGACCTTTGGGAAGGTCCTTTGCAATTCCAGCGCATCCATCAACTTAATGTCGCTGTCAATCTTCAAGCGACTAGAGATCGGGAGCATCAAACCAACGACCATATCATTGCAGATGGCTGACAGATTGGTGTCCTACCCAAGAGGCATCGTAGAAGACGTACTTGTGAAGGTGAAGGACTTCATCATTCCAGCAGACTTCGTGGTGCTTGACATGGAAGAAGACCACAACATCCCGCTTATCTTGGGGAGATCTTTCTTGAAGACTGCTGGAGCATTGATTGACATTCGAGACGGCAAACTGACGTTCCGAGTTAATGACGAGTCGGCCACCTTCCCCATCTACAAAGCAGTGCAGAAGCATAATGAAGGGAGCTACCAGGAAGAGTGCCACATGATCAATTGTTTAAATCCGGTGATTTCCTCTCCCTTTCCTTCTCTTAAAACTGATTCGGACTTTCTGGAGAACTGCTTACTACACTCTTTGTTTTTGTCTTCAGATTTAGATGAGGCGGACGATGAGCTTGTGGATTTGGTGATGGAGCTGGACATATCCGAGGGAATAACACATGGAAAAGAGAACAAACGGGAGCAATTTCCAAGCAGACGCAACAAGAAAAAGAAGGGAAAACGTGGAACTGCCTCCACATCGATCGACGCACACCATGAAACGATCGATGCAGCCTCAGGAGCCACGTCGATCGACGTACCAGTCACATCGATCGATGCACGAAGGAAGTCAGACACGAAGTTTTCATTGGCAGAAGCAGCGCGACGTAGAAAAGGGATTGCGGCAGTTTCACCCATGTCAACCGATGCAAATCGGGGAAAGCTGCAATCTAACTCTGATCCGCTGGTTCTGGAACTCAAGATGCTTCCGACACACCTCAGGTATGGGAAGTTGGAAAAATTACTACGAGTTCTACGGAAGTACAAGTCCGCCATTGGGGCGACATTGAGAGACATCAAGGGGATCAGCCCCTCATTTTGCACACACAAGGTCCTTCTGGAAAAAGACACCAAGAAATGGGGGATACAAGTTGTCAAGAACAAAGATGGAAAGGAGGTCGCGAAAGGACCTGCCTAGACCCGACCTCCATGATGGTGATCGAAGACTCCGGGGGATAAAAAAGTTGATGTCTGAGATCAACTACCAAGTATCGTTCCCTCTCTTGTTTGATTTTCAAACTTATTCCACTCTTCGAGTTGGAAATAAGTTTGGGGGGATGTGGACAAGAGATGGAACGTCCTATCTTTTATTTATTCTACTTTTTGTCTTTAATTTTTCGTGCCTTTCTATTTTATGTTATTTTGTGGGAAAAATTTTTGAGTTTTGAGATAACCTGAATGAGATTGTGAGATTAGAATTAATTGAGGGTTGAGTATTGAATTGATTGAGATTGCGGTTAGATGCCTATGAATGTAGAATACCGCATGATATGACTGATTTAACACTTATACTTGCATGCTGATTGAGCTGATTTGAAATTGACTGTGGAAGAAAATTTTTGAATCCTTGTGTGAGAATTTGAGTCTTTATTTCGTTTGATGTGAGATTCACATGTGTGTTTTGATTTCTCTAGAACTTGCCTATTTTCTGTGTCGAGACTGCATAGTGTGCACAAGTTTAGGAAATGATATTAGGCCATCTTTGTTAACCCAATATCCTAAACACTGTCCCTTCACAATAAATTCTCCCCTAGTTAGCCACTTTGAGCCTGTACAATTTTTCTTTCCTTGTCTATGAGATTAAGAAAAGTATTGTCTCACTCATGTCTTGAGTTGTAGTACGTATGGGGTTGATTGGTGAATTCGTGATAAGATATGATAAATTAGTGGTGAAAAGATGTGTGAAAAAAAGAAGCTCAAAGAAATAATTAGAATTCTCATAAGCTCTCTGAAAAGAAAAGAATACAAAATTATCGAAAAGAGCATAAGAGATTCAAAATGAGCTATAAAAAAAATTTGAGTTTGTTGATGTACATGAGGAGATAAGGTGGATGATTATAGATAGTGGTTGGAGATGTTGAGAGTCATGAACTCAATTGATTTAGTCACTTGGCCATATTTCTCTACCTTATCAGAAAAAGCCTACGATACAACCTTTCGAAAGTCCTTTTTGATTCTAGACTTGTGTGCATATTCTAGCAGTGGAGATATTAGAAAATCTGCAAGCCTATGGTAGAAATTTCTTCATACATGTTGTTGAGTGCTTTCATCTTTACCTTAAACACTTGAGAGTTGAGCGATACACTTCCTGTGAGTTCTTCCACGGTTGATGAATTTTCTGTCTCTTTCAAATTGCTTGTGGGTAGTGGATTTTTAGTTCTTGACTGTGATGAATCTTGTGAGGCATTGCACTTTAACCACATGATCTTTTGATTTCTTTCTTGCCTATTGATTGAGGACAATCAAACGTTCAAGTTTGGGGGATTTGATAAGTTCATTATTTCACTCACTTATCTATATTATTTTCCTACTATTTTATGTAGATTTATTGAGTTTATATATATAATTTATGCATGAATCAATATTAGGTGGTATTAGGCGTATTTTGGTATCTGTGCAGGTTTTTAAGCCTAAACTCACGAGAAAACCGTTCCGAAAGCAGTGACGTGTAAGAGTAGCAGTGAAGAGTTTTTCCACAGGAGGAATTCGGGCTATTGGCGCATGGCAATGGATGATGCTTTGAGTTAGCTCTCCAGCGCAACTGGAATCGGGTCAATCGGAGTTCGGAGGAGCAAGTTATGGCCAAAACTGTGAGACCGCGCAGAAGGGGCGAGAAGCTGCATCGACAGATGCCAATCAACATCGATCGACGCCGACCAGGAAGCCACATTGATCGACGTGGATCAGCCACGATCGATGCGAGCGAGTCTGCTGCAGCGAAAATCTGATAAAAATCGGATTTTGATAAGCTCATTATTTTACTCGCTTATCTATATTATTTTCTACTATTTTATGTAGTTTTATTGAGTTTATATATATATTATGTGCATGAGTCTATATTAGGTAGTATTATGCGCGTTTTGGTGTTTTTGCTGGTTTTAGGCCTAAATTCACGAGAAATCCGTTCCGGAAGCAGTGACGTGTAAGAGTAGCAGTGACGATTTCATCCATAAAAGGAATTCGAGCTATTGGCACATGGCAATGGATGATGCTTTGAGTTAGCTCTCCAACGCAACTAGAATCGGGTCAATCGGAGTTCGGGAGAGAAAGTATTGGCCAAAATCGTGAGACCGCGCAGAAGGGGCGAGAAGCTGCGTCGACAGATGCCAACTGGCATCGATCAACGCCAATCAAGTAGGCTCGTCGATCGACG
>JAPKLW010000695.1:27911-51896 GCA_026898455.1 Plectranthus barbatus
GCCACGTCGATCGATGAGACCTCACGTCGATCGACGCCCACTCCTGTTGAGCCACCTATGTATAAGCCTCCCTTACCATTCCCACAGCGTCTGGCTAAAGCAAAGATGAACGAGAGGTATGCACGCTTCTTGGAGAACATGAAGAAGGTGCAAATCAACACTTCGCTGGTAGAGGCATTGCGTGAGATGCCCGGGTACATCAAATTTTTGAAGGATATGGTCTCTCAGAAAAGACCCTTCATGGAGCACGAGAGGGTCAACTTGTTCAAGGAATGCAGCGCGATTATTCAGAAGAAGATGCCGCTTAAGAGAGAAGACCCGGGATCCTTCACGATCCCCTGTGTCATTGGAGGAGAGACCTTTGGGAAGGTCCTTTGCAATTCCAGCGCATCCATCAACTTAATGTCGCTGTCAATCTTCAAGCGACTAGAGATCGGGAGCATCAAACCAACGACCATATCATTGCAGATGGCTGACAGATTGGTGTCCTACCCAAGAGGCATCGTAGAAGACGTACTTGTGAAGGTGAAGGACTTCATCATTCCAGCAGACTTCGTGGTGCTTGACATGGAAGAAGACCACAACATCCCGCTTATCTTGGGGAGATCTTTCTTGAAGACTGCTGGAGCATTGATTGACATTCGAGACGGCAAACTGACGTTCCGAGTTAATGACGAGTCGGCCACCTTCCCCATCTACAAAGCAGTGCAGAAGCATAATGAAGGGAGCTACCAGGAAGAGTGCCACATGATCAATTGTTTAAATCCGGTGATTTCCTCTCCCTTTCCTTCTCTTAAAACTGATTCGGACTTTCTGGAGAACTGCTTACTACACTCTTTGTTTTTGTCTTCAGATTTAGATGAGGCGGACGATGAGCTTGTGGATTTGGTGATGGAGCTGGACATATCCGAGGGAATAACACATGGAAAAGAGAACAAACGGGAGCAATTTCCAAGCAGACGCAACAAGAAAAAGAAGGGAAAACGTGGAACTGCCTCCACATCGATCGACGCACACCATGAAACGATCGATGCAGCCTCAGGAGCCACGTCGATCGACGTACCAGTCACATCGATCGATGCACGAAGGAAGTCAGACACGAAGTTTTCATTGGCAGAAGCAGCGCGACGTAGAAAAGGGATTGCGGCAGTTTCACCCATGTCAACCGATGCAAATCGGGGAAAGCTGCAATCTAACTCTGATCCGCTGGTTCTGGAACTCAAGATGCTTCCGACACACCTCAGGTATGGGAAGTTGGAAAAATTACTACGAGTTCTACGGAAGTACAAGTCCGCCATTGGGGCGACATTGAGAGACATCAAGGGGATCAGCCCCTCATTTTGCACACACAAGGTCCTTCTGGAAAAAGACACCAAGAAATGGGGGATACAAGTTGTCAAGAACAAAGATGGAAAGGAGGTCGCGAAAGGACCTGCCTAGACCCGACCTCCATGATGGTGATCGAAGACTCCGGGGGATAAAAAAGTTGATGTCTGAGATCAACTACCAAGTATCGTTCCCTCTCTTGTTTGATTTTCAAACTTATTCCACTCTTCGAGTTGGAAATAAGTTTGGGGGGATGTGGACAAGAGATGGAACGTCCTATCTTTTATTTATTCTACTTTTTGTCTTTAATTTTTCGTGCCTTTCTATTTTATGTTATTTTGTGGGAAAAATTTTTGAGTTTTGAGATAACCTGAATGAGATTGTGAGATTAGAATTAATTGAGGGTTGAGTATTGAATTGATTGAGATTGCGGTTAGATGCCTATGAATGTAGAATACCGCATGATATGACTGATTTAACACTTATACTTGCATGCTGATTGAGCTGATTTGAAATTGACTGTGGAAGAAAATTTTTGAATCCTTGTGTGAGAATTTGAGTCTTTATTTCGTTTGATGTGAGATTCACATGTGTGTTTTGATTTCTCTAGAACTTGCCTATTTTCTGTGTCGAGACTGCATAGTGTGCACAAGTTTAGGAAATGATATTAGGCCATCTTTGTTAACCCAATATCCTAAACACTGTCCCTTCACAATAAATTCTCCCCTAGTTAGCCACTTTGAGCCTGTACAATTTTTCTTTCCTTGTCTATGAGATTAAGAAAAGTATTGTCTCACTCATGTCTTGAGTTGTGGTACGTATGGGGTTGATTGGTGAATTCGTGATAAGATATGATAAATTAGTGGTGAAAAGATGTGTGAAAAAAAGAAGCTCAAAGAAATAATTAGAATTCTCATAAGCTCTCTGAAAAGAAAAGAATACAAAATTATCGAAAAGAGCATAAGAGATTCAAAATGAGCTATAAAAAAAATTTGAGTTTGTTGATGTACATGAGGAGATAAGGTGGATGATTATAGATAGTGGTTGGAGATGTTGAGAGTCATGAACTCAATTGATTTAGTCACTTGGCCATATTTCTCTACCTTATCAGAAAAAGCCTACGATACAACCTTTCGAAAGTCCTTTTTGATTCTAGACTTGTGTGCATATTCTAGCAGTGGAGATATTAGAAAATCTGCAAGCCTATGGTAGAAATTTCTTCATACATGTTGTTGAGTGCTTTCATCTTTACCTTAAACACTTGAGAGTTGAGCGATACACTTCCTGTGAGTTCTTCCACGGTTGATGAATTTTCTGTCTCTTTCAAATTGCTTGTGGGTAGTGGATTTTTAGTTCTTGACTGTGATGAATCTTGTGAGGCATTGCACTTTAACCACATGATCTTTTGATTTCTTTCTTGCCTATTGATTGAGGACAATCAAACGTTCAAGTTTGGGGGATTTGATAAGTTCATTATTTCACTCACTTATCTAAATTATTTTCCTACTATTTTATGTAGATTTATTGAGTTTATATATATAATTTATGCATGAATCAATATTAGGTGGTATTAGGCGTATTTTGGTATCTGTGCAGGTTTTTAAGCCTAAACTCACGAGAAAACCGTTCCGAAAGCAGTGACGTGTAAGAGTAGCAGTGAAGAGTTTTTCCACATGAGGAATTCGGGCTATTGGCGCATGGCAATGGATGATGCTTTGAGTTAGCTCTCCAGCGCAACTGGAATCGGGTCAATCGGAGTTCGGAGGAGCAAGTTATGGCCAAAACTGTGAGACCGCGCAGAAGGGGCGAGAAGCTGCATCGACAGATGCCAATCAACATCGATCGACGCCGACCAGGAAGCCACATTGATCGACGTGGATCAGCCACGATCGATGCGAGCGAGTCTGCTGCAGCGAAAATCTGATAAAAATCGGATTTTGATAAGCTCATTATTTTACTCGCTTATCTATATTATTTTCTACTATTTTATGTAGTTTTATTGAGTTTATATATATATTATGTGCATGAGTCTATATTAGGTAGTATTATGCGCGTTTTGGTGTTTTTGCTGGTTTTAGGCCTAAATTCACGAGAAATCCGTTCCGGAAGCAGTGACGTGTAAGAGTAGCAGTGACGATTTCATCCATAAAAGGAATTCGAGCTATTGGCACATGGCAATGGATGATGCTTTGAGTTAGCTCTCCAACACAACTAGAATCGGGTCAATCGGAGTTCGGGAGAGAAAGTATTGGCCAAAATCGTGAGACCGCGCAGAAGGGGCGAGAAGCTGCGTCGACAGATACCAACTGGCATCGATCAACGCCAATCAAGTAGGCTCGTCGATCGACGTGGATTCCCCACGATCGACGCGAGATGTCTGCTGGAGCGGAAATTCGAGGAAATTCGGATTTATTCATATCTTTAGCCCTAGATTTGATAGGATACACATCCACCACTATAAATACCTATGTAAATTCGATTTTTCATAATTCCCTATTGCATACAATCATATTTTAGAGTTTTTAGAGTTTGAAGACTTGGGAAACACGAAACCCTTTACTTTTTGTAAGTTCTTTACTTTTATGCAATTGAATATGTTTTATTTTGGATTTCTATCTGCGATGAGTGGCTAGAAATCCTAGCGGGTTCTAGGGTTTGAATAATATTATGGATGCATGTTAGGATTAATTAATTAGGTTCATGATTCCTGTGTTTATTCTATAATTCTAGATTAATTCAAGGACCGAGAGGTGACGATTAATTTAGATGTCTAGCTATTGATAGAAGGACCGAGAGGTGAATATTAATAGTGGGAATAGGAATATATGATACGATCTACACTATCCAAACAGATGTACTAGATATAGGAATTGAACTGATTTACTTATCAGATTGACTAATTTGGTGTACTTTGAGACCGAGCGGAGATGAGTCACTAATTAGTAATCTAGGTTATATTTGCCAAACAAGGAAATATAGCATTGTTGCAGTATTCCACCTGTTAAATTAATTGGCTCCTACATGTCATCCATAATAAGAGTTCTTCCCTAGAATCTGTGTTCCTTTAATTTGCTTTCAAAACTCCTTTAATTTTCAAGTATCGTTATCTTTATTTTCAAAGTTAAAACCCTGATTTTGAATTCCTCAAACAATGAATCTTAGGACCATAGCTAGTACATAGGATAGTTTCCCCACACAATTCCCTTGGATCGATAACCTTAGGGTTTACAAATTTATTTTCCGCTGTTATTATAATTAATCTGTTAGAAATAGCAGTGATCAGATTTATTCATATCTTTAGCCCTAGATTTGATATGATACACCTCCACCTCTATATATAACCTTGTAAAATTGAATTTTAAGCATTCCTCATTCCAGATTTCAGATTTTAGAGATTCCAAGAGTTTTTAGGTTTATGTGTGAAGACATATTTTTGTGGGAAGACATTCAGACCCAAGTTTTTATGTAATTCAGGTTTTATCTTTCTATGATGAATATTACTTTGAATATGTGTAACTAATCTCTTCCTCAGATTCTAGGGTTTCGAATTATCAATGTATACATGTTTGATTAATTGAATTATTTTCCCTTTCCCTTCGTAGTTTGTGAAATCTGTGCTTATTCATAATCTTGATTTGCTGGCAACATCTTAGGATTATCTAGTTGATTACTTGAGACGTAATTGTGATAGTTTTCAATGGAAAGAGATTTTCACAATATAATCTGATTTATTGTCTTAACTGAAGGAGATCGATTGTAGGGATAAATCTGTAGATCTTTGGAGTTAGTTAATTTATCTTGAGACCGAGCGGAGATAGGTAATTAATTAATCTACTTTATGAATTGTCAAACAAAGAAGTTCATAATATTTTTCTGATGTTTCACTACGAAGAGGAATTAAAATTGGGAATTAATCAATTCATTCATCCATGTCATACTTGATAGGTAGATATCCCTGGAATCTGTGCTCCTCTTATCTGAATCCAAAAGCCTTTTAATTTCCTGTTTAATTTTCATTAGCAAGTATTGCGATTTTCAAAACAACCAAAACTTTTCAATTGATTTTCCTGACCAGTATTTTGAGAACTTATGATTTAGTACATAAGGTTTTTTGTTGCTTCATTCCCCTGGATCGATAACTTTAGGGTTTACAAATTAATTTGCCACTATTTCTATAATTAATCTGTAGAAATTACAGTGATCACCTTCACCACGGTAACAATGCTGACTCGCCCCTTTATTACCACGTTATTAGGAACGGGTTGCACCAAACTAACATGATCCACATATTTAAGGTTTTAGACATTCATTATTTAATTTGTCTTATGACAATCAGACATAATTTATTAATCTCTTATTTCCTAAGTAATACCACTCACTCCTTTTCACTTATGTCTGAATTAAATAATTCAACCTGCAGGGTTTAGCATAATGAACCTTGTGAGCTCCTCAGGGAATGTCACCATCCTGAAACGGATATGCTTATCTAAACGTCCAGCCTAAGCAGGCCACACACAAATTGCCAACACCCAAAATACGGGTATAAGAGTACAGTAAGACTCACCACCATGATAAATCAAAGTGTGGTCAATCTGTGTGTGCCCCTTATCCTTCAGTTAGGTTTAAGATCATAGGAAGTATGTTAGGGTTCTGGCACATTCGTATGTCAATGAGACTGGCACATCCAACTGTTGATCCCATCAATACATAACCATGTACCGACACATCAAGTAGCTAGGATAAGCTCACTTATGAACCGATGTGCCGCAGCTTAGACCGACAGCCTATCCAGGGACTGTCTCAGCTGTGATACTGTTTATATCTCGCTAGGTCAAACGACTCATATGATCCTATGTGATCTCCTACACACCATATGGTCATCCCTATAGGCGAGATAATAGGATATTATGGTTCATTGTATGTTTGTTTCATCAGACAGCGAGCATTGTTGCAGCAACACATATATGAAGACCAGTGTACAAAACACTTAATCATATATGCTTTTAGTATATAATCCCAACAGATAGATCAAGGACAAAGCATCAGGAGACATCAAGCTGAGAGGAGTTCACAAAGGTGGACTCTATGTTGTAGACTAGCTGAGCGGGCAGACTGACTTGTGCTTTGGGGCTACCAGTTCCATGGAAACGAACTGGTTGTGGCACAAGAGATTGAGTCACCTGAATTTCAAGTCAATCAACCATCTAACCAAGCACGAACTCGTAGAAGGTCTACCAAAAGAGTTGTTCAAGAAGGAAGGAGTATGCAAAGCTTGGACGCAGGGAAAGTAAGCCAAGGCCTCCTTCACGAACAAGACAGTTAGCCCAAGCACTACTCGAGTGTTCAAGTTACTCCATATGGACTTGTTTGGTCCAGTAACTCCCTGATAAGCTCATATTTATACTCACTTATCTATATTTTTCTCCATTGTTTCAAGTGTTTTATGTTATGTTTTTACTTATTTTTGTGCATGAGTCTACTTTAGAGGGTGTTATGCCTTTGATGGGTGAATTTTGCAGGTTTTAGGCCAAAATCATTGGAAATCCGTACCGAAAGCAGATGATGTTCAAAGGAACAGTCACGAATTCTTCCACAGATGGAATCTGAGCTAATGGAGCACATGGATGGAAAGCTCTTTGAAGTAGCTTTCCAACGCAACTGGAATCGGGTCAATCGGAGTTCGGGAGAGGAAGTTATGGCCAAAACCGTGAGACTGCGCAGACAGATGTTTCTGTGTCGAGCGACAGGATTTGTGTCGGTCGACACAGAAACCAAATTTCAAGATTCGACACAAATTTCAGCCCGGATTTCGACCGGATGATTGTGTCGATCGACAGCCTGCCTGTCGGTCGACACAGAAGCCCGAAAAAGCTATTTTGGGCCTGTTTTGGCAGTTTTTGCTATTTTGACCCAATACCCAAATTAGGTCTTTTTCCCCCTCTATAAATTAGAACTTTCAGGCACGAAAATACAGCTTTTAAATCTTTAAATCTTCTTTTCTCTGTTATTGCTGAATACATTGGAGTTTTTCAAGACATTGAAGGTTCCTATTTTATTTGTAAGTCAATTAATAATATGTTTCTTTATTTTCTAGTCATGATTTGTGGCTAGAACCCTAAACAGGTTCTAGGGTTATGATTTCTTTTCTGATGCATGTTTAATTGATATCAACTCATATAGCATGGATTAATTCTCTGATTTAATTTAATAATCTAGATTAAAAGAAGGACCGAGAGGTGAATTGAGATCTAGGTTTATAGTTAATAATTGATGGATCGAGAGATGAAAATTGTTAACAGGAAGAGGGAATTAATTGTGTTTGTTTTCTGTCTCAAAAGGAAGAAACCTACATAGGAATAATTAGATAATTATGAGATTGATTAATTTGGTGTTCTTAGACCGAGAGGAGATAGTCACTAATTAATAATCTAGGATTTAATTGCCTGACCAAGGAATTTAATCCACTAAAATCTATGTTTTCCCCATTGCTGAGTTGATTGATATTTGCATGTTGATGATTAGATTATCTGCCCTAGGATCTGTGCTCTCTTTAATTGTTTCAAAAACCCTTTAATTTCTTGCAATTGTCATCTTTAATTTCCAAAACAAAACCCCTTTTCAATTTCCTCAAACATCTATGTTCTAAGAATTATGACTAGTACTTTAGATTTATCGTTGCACAGTCCCTGTGGGATCGACCACCTACGGGTGTAAAAATTTATTTGGCTAACCGCTAAACTGCAGTTATCACTCCCCCAACCATTGGAGGCAAGAGATTCTATCTAGTAGTCGTGGATGACTATTTGCAATACACTCGGATAAAGCTTCTCAAGGGAAAGGACGAAGTGAAGATCATCCTACCAGAGCTGATCATGCAAGTCTAGAACCAGAGAGAGGTCACAGTGAAGAGAATCCGGTCAAATAATGGGACAGAGTTTTGCAACGGCCCGCTAATGGACTTATGTGTGGAAGTCGGGATCGGGCATGAGCGATCAACTCCAAGAACTCCGCTAAACCAACTACATTCCTGTAGTTGGGCATCAATTCTTTCGATGCTAAACCAACTACACTCAACTAGATTTATGAAGGAATTGTCTTCTCAACTAGCACCCTCGATTGGCCATCAGACAATCAAAAAGGTCAGTGATGCAATTGATCTTGCTGAGACCTTGAATTCCATATCCCTAAGAGATGGCTTAAATCAAGGGGGAATTCAATCTGGTGTCTTCTAAGCTGATTATGACAACGAAGACCCAAGAAATCAGACTAGTTATCCAGAAGGCCAGACCGACAAGGACGAAGCTCGGACTGAAGAAGTTACAGCTTAGACTGATGACGGAGCCCAGACTGAAGACAAAGTCCAGAATGACAAAGGACAATCTTCTGAAGCTCAAAATCAAGAACAAATCCAAGCTGGACAAGGCACAGATCAATCAGTTTTGGGGACAGAATTATTCCAGAGGATTTCTTTCTCACCGACGTGCTGGTCGCAGGCGTACATATCTGAGGAGCCATTTGTCGAATCACTTCAGATCGCAGAGCTTCAATGACCGAAATAGCTTTGCAACCATACAGAAGAAGTTGTACTAGATAATGTCGCCAATCCAGTCCGAACCAGACAAGGAAGTGCCCTACTGACATGCTATATCTCTCTCATTGAACCGACGAAGGTAGTGGATGCACTTCAATCAGCTGACTCGATAAATGCTATGCAAGAAGAATTTGTAGAATTCACTCGCAACCATGTTTGGGACTTGGTAGATCGACCATCACATCAATCTGTGATTGGTACCAAGTGTCTATTAAAGAATAAGCGAGATGAAGCTGGTAACAGTCAGAAATAAAGCCAGACTTGTTGTCAAAGGGAATGCACAGTGCGAAGGGATCGACTTTGATGAGACATTTGCTCCAGTAGCCAGACTGAAGGCTATCAGGCTATTCCTAGCCTATGCTGCATACCATGGATTCACGGTCTATCGGATGGACGTAAAGAGTGTTTTTCTTAATGGCGATATGAAGGAGGAAGTGTATGTGGAGCAACCTCCTGGTTTCAAAAAAGGCAACCAAGTTTACAAGTTGTGGAAGACATTATATGGACTAAAGCAAGCACCACGAGCTTGGTACGAGACCCTCTCCCAGTTTCTACTGAAGCATGGTTTTAGAAAATGGAAGATCGATCGAACCTTGTTTCTAATCAAAGATGGGGAAGACATCCTACTAGTCCAGATCTATGTGGATGATATAATATTTGGGTCTAAAAACTTGGATTTATGTGAGAAATCTGCCCAGCTGATGCAGAGCCACTTTCAAATGATCATGATGGGCAAAATGACGTACTTCTTAGGACTGCAAGTTCATCAGTCCAGTGAATGGATTTTTATGAATAAAAAGAAGTACACTAGAGACTTGATCAACAAGTTACTTCCAGAAAAGATGAAGTCTATGAGGATTCCTATGAGCGCGAGTGTTCAGATTACGCTAGAAAAAGATGGAGAATCAGAAAATCCATCAGCTTATAGAGGAATCAATGGCTCATTTTTGTACTTGATAGCAAGCTGGCCTGATATTTCCAATGCCATCGGTGTTTGTGCAAAATTTCAAGTCAATCCAAAGAAACCGCACATGGATGCTACAAAGAGAATTGTTAGATATCTGAAGTGTATTGAGTCACTTGGGATCTGGTATCCACGCTGCAACGAACTTATGCTTAACGAGTACTCACACTCCAACTTTAGAGGTTGTCGAATTGATCGCAAGAGCACGAGTGGAACTTGCCAGTTTCTTGGACATGAGCTGATAAGCTGGTTCAGCAAGAAACAACACTCGGTTGCATTATCAACAACGGAAGCTGAATACGCTACTGCTGCTAATTGTTGTGCTCAAATTCTTTGGATCAAACAGCAGTTGCTCGATTATGATGTTGACACAGGATGTGTTCCCATCTATTGCAACAATAATAGTGCGATGTGCATCATGAAGAATCCAGGACTAAGCATTTGTGATCATGTCAAGAAGAAGGATGTAAGTGTGGAGTACATCTGAACTGATGATCACTCGCAGACATCTTCACAAAACCACTTCCAGAAGCTCAATTCAAAGAGCTCTGTATCAAACTCGGACTCATGGATTGTAATGAGATCTTAGAAGGAGAAGAATGAGTCCAAGCTCTCATTAGTTTTCTGTCTTGAAGATTATTTTGGATTTCTGGATAAGAAGATTAAAACTAAGTCCAAGCTCTTAGTTTTAGTTTTCCGAAGAATTCAGATTGAAACTGACAATTAGTCTAAAGTCCAATCAGACTGACGATATGCGACAAGATTGCTAGTCTTAAGATTGCTAAGTACCATCAAATTGAAGATGCAGACTAAGACTGAGTCCCAGCTCTCAGTCGTTCCCTAGAAAGAATTTTCTCAAGTAGTGTCATTATTATAATCAGTACAAGATGATTAAAGATGGTGTGATGTGGATTAAAGTTGAGTCCAAGCTCTCACTTTCCTTGAAGAAAGAAGATTGGATTTTGAAGACCAGACTGACAAAGAATTTGGACTGGTAGTTTGTTTTGGGACTGATACTATAAGTCTAGACTGACGCTGAAGAATCCCATACTTGCCCAACAAGTCCAAACTGATGATCATTAATCTCAAACTTGTTCTAACAGACTAAAGTTACCTAAACTGAAGCTTGCTTAATCCGTTGGAGAGAGTTGCTTAATCAGCATGATTCAAATTTCACTGTTGCATAAGCGACACACCGCATTAAATGTGGAATTTAATGTAAAGGTTCCGAGCGTAGTCAAACAGAGTCAACAGTCCAATGTGGGCATGCCAAGTCAGCAGGAACTTTGTTCGAGGACACGCCCATGTCAGCACCAACCATTGATCTACACGCTCCAAGATTGATCATTAATCTACACGCTCCAAGACTGATCCCAGCCGTCCAAACTGGGGTCCACTATTCATCTCCCTTCAATAAACATGGTTCTCCTTTAGACGTGGAAACCTTTCTGATTACAAAAAATTTCTGAGGCATTCAATTTAGAAGTACCCTCTCAACCACAAACATTCCCTGAAAAATTCCTTAGAGTTATTGTCAATCATTAGCAATAATGGCCGATTCCTCAAAATGTGCACAATCCTCTAAAGGTGCCAAACCCTCTAACTCAGTACTAGTTTTAAGACATATTCCTGAAAACATTCCAGAGCTTGAACCTTCATTTATCGGCCTTATTTGTGTCGAAGATATTGATGCATCCATTCATTATGGCCGTCTTAAGACCACATTTAAGAATAAAGAACAGAGGAAGAGGTTGTCATTTGTACAGCAGAGGACTGCGCAGGTCCATAAGGAGAACATTTGAAACCTTCCTTTGGCCGAAAAATATCATGGATTAGTATTGGTAAGGATGCTGGAGAAAAAGAAGTTGGTCAAATTTTTAATGGCCAAACCAGACGCCTTCCACCCGCCATGGTCGCGGAGTTTTATGCTCGTGTAGTGGTGGCCAAGGATGAATCTTATATCGTCATGTCCGTGTTTGGGCAGCAAATTCAAGTTGATCCTGATCTATTGGCCAACTTGTATTCCTTGAGGTAGAAAGGACCTAATGTGGCCATGTATAAGGAGAGGGACACCGAGGCAATGAAAGAGCACTGGCGGATGTGGAGGAAGGAGGGGGTGATTGAGAAGGATTGGAAGGCAGGAACTCCGAATTTCCATTTTGATGATTTATATAAGATGGTGTGCGACATCACCATATGGATGCTTCAATGCAAAACTGGCTCGCACTCCCAGCTCAATATTAAGAAATATTTGGTGATGATGGCCCTAGATGATGGCATCAAGGGCAACTAGGTTGAGTTTATCTACGGTCATCTTCTGGAGAACGTGAGAAAAATTGTAGACATCAAGAAGACTCACATATTCACTCACTCATTCTGCTTCGGTCTGAAGATAAGCCACCTTTTGGAGTAGCTGATGCCTGAGAATAAGATATACTAGGGTGAATCTCTTCTTGGAACTAATTATATCCCCCTCACCAAAGCCCAACAAAAGCCAACCACCCACAAAAGGTCGAGGTTCCTGACAGGCCGAACAAACGTGAACCGGAGGAGCCAGTGTCAGAGGATGAGATCACGGAGGAGGTTCTTGGTGTGATGGTGTCGGAAGTGGCTCACCACTGATCGAGGAGCAAAAGGCCGAGCTGGCCAGGCAGGCTGACGTGGAAGCATGTTTCCAAGAGTTAAAGATAAAGTTCCAGGAACCCAGACTAGCACCGCAGTAATACTATCTACAGCTACCCTTACTGAGACTGAGGCATCAGTCCCAAGGCCAAAGAAGAAGAAGAGACTGGTGAAAAAGTACCAAACTGAGGAACCAAGCCCTGGCCAGGCTAACAGATTCAAGGGCGAAACTATAAGGGTTCCAGTCCTAGCCCCAGCTCCAACCAGCAAAGAGGAGCAACTTCTAAAAATGCCAAGAAAGAGGCCATTCGCGTCAGAGGAGCTGGTGGTCGAGGTAGAAAGAAAAGAGAAACAATGAAAAATGATAGAAGCCGAGTAGGCTCGTGAGCATACCCGAAAGTAGGCAGAGCAAATCGATCTGGGAGCTAAACTTGATGCTTGTGATAAAGCCTTTGAGAAGGTCAAGCCTAAGGCAGATGCTAGAAAGAAGGATGAGACAGAGCCGAAGAAAAAGGCAGAGGAAGAAGCTCGTGATGCCACCTATGCCAAGTTACAAACTAAAGCAAACACAGCCCAGGAGGACATGGCCTAAATGCTATCCAGAGCCATCACGAGAAAAGGCCTAGCAACAAAGATAGATCACGGATTCCTTGCAGGATTCGTGGATAGCAAGACCTTGGCCTTTGGAGTGTCTAAAATAGGCCAATCAGATATTCTCACCGATGAAGTCTTCATCAGATTGTTGGATGAGATCACTCAGGCTCATGCTGATGACGTACTGGATCTGGTGGATCAGTACAAGGAGGAATAGCCGGTCGCCATGCAAGGGGAGGCTAGTCGTGCTGGTGCTGAAACTAAGAAGGGCAAGGAGATGCAGGCAACCGCCCCAGAGAAACTAGTAGAAGGAGTGAAGGAGACTAAACTGGCAATAGTCCTTGTAGTGCAAGAGGTTGTAGAAACCTCAAAGCTGGTGCTACATAATTTAATCACTAAGTTTGACTCATCAGTGCAGGTGGTACCAAGCTCAGCTGTCCAGGAGGAAACACAACAGCCCAAGAGAAGGGAAAAACAATATCTATTGTTTCTGCGGCTGAGAAGGATGAGAAAATGATGGAGGTGCCAAAAACTAAGAAAGATATTCTGGAGAGGATGAAGGATGTGCATCCATGGGATAATCGCCCTCTTCCCTACACGCAACACACATCTCAATCAGCTCAATACTTAGTTCCTCTAGAAGGGCTCTCTCACCACAGAATCTCAGCCCAAAGGATCAGAAGTTGGTGCACTCCCATTCCTTGCTATGCACCTAATGATGATGCAATCTTTATCCACGTATATGCTATAACAAAGGCTGTGGAGAAGATAGTAGATCGGGAGATCAGGCGCAGATATTCCAAATATGTCAGAGATTCCCCGGATCTACATGATGAGCTTCGTAGATGGAGGATCTTTGATTTTTGCGATCATCAGCTCGATCGAGAAGAACTTGTGATTCTTTATGCCTGGTTGGGCTTACTTTCTGGCGAGCAAATGAGATTTGGGCTGATGAATGGATGGACAGGAAGTTGAGGTCAAGGTAGCCCTCTATCAAGGTAGTAAAGAAGAGATTGAAACTAATTAGGGCTTTTAGGAGAGAGACTGGTACTCGTGGTCTCCCACCTTCCAAGCCTATGGGTCCCTTTCTGAAATCCCAAAGAACCCCCCGAGGAGATGTGCTGACATATTCCTTTTCCAAGCTGATTGCAAACCTTGAGATCCCTCGTTGGGGACCAGTCACTGATGCCGATAAGATGTTGAACCTATGTGAGCTGATGCGAACTAAACTTGATTTTGAAATGATTCGCAGGTGGAGAGAGCTACCAATCAAGCCCTTTGTTTCCTCTGTGCTAATAGTTTGTTAATGGATGTGTACTGGCTGATTGTTGTGCTTACCAGAGAAGACAAAGCTGATACCTCCACCACCAGAGCCCGAGCTGAAACCTCCACTTCTCTAGTACTTACCCAGGATGGGCCCTCCACTTCTCTCTCCCAAGCTCAACCAGTCGACACGTCTGATCTCCTCGCATATATCGATGACCATATTGTTGAACAGGTCCAACACCACATAGAGGCTGTCGAGGAGAGAATGACTAAAGTTATAGAGAAGAAATTAGAGACGGTGACCTCTACCATGACTACCTTTTTAGGTATGGTCAAAGAGGGGGGACAATTAAAAAGAAAAGCTAAAGAGGAGCGCCTGAGGTGAGACAAAGAGAATAGGCTAAAAGTCGAAGCTGATATGGCCAAGATAGGAGATCTTATTGCCTCTCTCAGAAACATAGGTAAGGCTGCAAGCCCACCTGGAGCTGCAAAGAAATAGAGTTGATCTTCTTTTTCTTCTTGTTTTTGCTTGTATAGACTCTGTTAGTTCTTATCCCTGTACTTGTAAAATCTCACGTCTTAATGGAAAGAACTGACTCGTTGATGACAATCTCTTTTTGTCCATCAAAGAGTCTTACTTTTAGGCTAAACTTACACGATCTAGTGTAATCAACATGCTTGTGAAATTCCCTCACAGTATTTATGTTGATCTCTGACACATAAGTTTTTCTTTAACTTACTTTGAAATTTTTAATCGAGCAATATCTCTCCGAGTTTAAGGGGAAAGATTCTTAAGTAGAGTGGGCTTAGTCTAATGGGGGACTTTCCTTGAACATATATTTTAATAGATAACTCTTGTAAAAGCTCGGAGAGTCAGTCGCTCCTTTTGATCAACTTGGTGGTTAGAATGATTAGATGGCTTTGACCACACCAAAAAGGGGGAAATTGTTGGGAAATTTTTTATAATTTTCATACTTTTTATGTTTTGGTGGTTTAAAGCTGATGTTTAGATTTAATCAGCATGCCTCAAAATTAGTTCTAGTACGTTCTTAACATGTAAAGTCCTGTATAGGTCTTTTTATCGAGTTGTAAGTTGGAACTAATCGAAGGCAGACTGAAGGATCGGTCTGTAAGATGCGCAAGACTCAAGAGAGTTAGGTTCAAACCAAACTTACAAGTCTGGGATATATGAGTCTGAAACTGAGAAGTTTAGACTACACCAAGTATGGAACTCACCAGTCCGGATACCGAACTCACCAATCCGGATATCAAACTAACCAGTCTAGGAACAAAGCCTAAATCGATTGATGATGTCACCAGCATGGACTTGCAAGTATGACGACTTCAGTATGGAATTCTAAGTTCCAGTTACAGCACATAGAGACAGGAAGAGTCTCCAAAGGAATGATACTGAAAGCACAGACCTTAAGGATTGGAGATTCTTTAAAGTCTGCAAGCCCAAGACTTCAGTCTTGATACCTCGGACTTGCCAGCCCAGGATTACTCGGACTGACCGAATACTGCCATTTTGACAAAAGGTGAATAGTTTTAGCCCATGTCAGAAAAGGGCAGAAAAGCGGGAAAAGCACTATAACTTTCTGGAAAAGGCAACCTACTCGCGCAAACTATATAGAATATCAGATTGGTCGAAAATCCGATGTGTCCAACGGCTAGAAGATTCAAACCTTTGAATGTTGCTCTATATATACAAGAGGACTTCAATAGAAGAAGGTTAACCAAACACATACCAAGCTTATGATTTTTCAAAGAGCCAAAACTCTACTAAAAAATTGTCTACACGACCGCTTAAGGTTGTTAAAGCTTTTCCATGTGTCATAATAGTGAACACGTGTTGGGAAAATTATCTAAGTTTCCCTTCCCCAGTTGATAGCTTAGATCATTGATTTGGTGTTTAAGTGTTTTGGTGGATCAAATCCTAAGTCCAACCAGCGTCAGTTTGTCTCTAGAATAGCTCTAGTCTCAAATGTAAAGTCCTGTTTAGGTCTTTTGAGTTGTAAGTCGTAGCTGATCAAGACTCATGCTGGCTACTGTTCACCAGCATGAGATGTGCTTACCATTTGAGAGAAGTCTCACCAGCAGACGACTGACAGACCCATGCTGACACTATTCATCAGCGTGGAGTCAAGGGCTAATGACTGGCTACTGTTCACCAGTTGGAAGGATTTCACCAGCAGGAGGCTGACAAATCCTACCAGCAGAATACGTGTTCTGGCTGACACTATTCACCAGCTGTGAAGCCACCAGTCATGGGAGATTCCAAGGGTTAACATCCAGACAAATTGGTAGACTAAGATTGTGCAAGCGCTAAGTCACCAGCAGAGACTGCCAGCACAAGATCACCAGTATGTTCTACCAGTCGGAGGTTACCAGCAGAATTGAAGATTCGTTCTCCCAGAGTCTTAGAGACAAAAAGAAGATTCGTCTGAGGAATATACTGACAAAGTAAGACTTTAAGGAAGGATATCCTTAAAGTCTATCAGTTCAAGACACCAGTTGCGATTCCTCGTACTGACGAAATAATGCCGTTCTGACACAAAGAGGTCTGTGTCAGAAAAAGCAGACACAGGTATGGCGTTTTCCTGAAATTCCTACCTGCCGCCGTCTGAAGTACATCCGAGGACAGAGACCCATTCCGGATGTGTCCAAACGGCTAGAAATTTGAAATGGGATCCTGCGTCTATAAATAGGTCGGAGCTACCAACATTTAAGAGGCTTCCCAGTTTTCGACGCTTACTCGCTTGCATCCTGAACATTCAATACTCTCCAACTACCGAAAGAACGAACATTCATTGCTAGCAAGCAAGCATCTTTCGAGGCTTTCTTTAAAGCTTTTCCGTGTGTTGATATCTTTCAAACACGAGACTTTCAAGCTTCCTGCTTGTAAGTTTAGACCTCACTTGGTGTTCTTTCTCTTTCTGAGGAAGAACATAGCAGCTCTAGAGCCAGCCAGCTCTTGAGTTATTACGGGCAGTTTGCCGTAGAGGATTTACGTTCTTGGGAGAACTCAACACCCAACCAGTCAGAGGAGGAGGTTGAAGTGACGTGCTCGCACTCCATCCATCTGACGAAGAGTTGAAGAAGGACAAGGACCGGGAGCGGTTGATCCAGTGGACTGGTAGACGGGGCATTTACCAGCTGGAGATAGATCGTAGGAACTTTGTACCGGATTACTCTTATAGTGAATTTCCAGTGAGTCGACTGGAGAGTGGACGTAGATCAGTTGATCGAACCACTATAAAAATCCTTTGCCTTTATCTGCTTTCAGTATTTAATTTTTGTATTTGAAACCCAGCACTCAAGTGCTGGTGTATATCTGAAAACTGATAACTGTGCAAACTAGGCTTAAAATATTCTAAGTGTTGAGCTATCAGCTGACCAGCCAGTCAGCCAGTCAGCTGAGCAACCAGCAGGACAGAGTGCAAGTTAGACTTATAAGTTCAATATTTCCGCTGCGTAACGTTATACACTCTGATAAACCGGGACCAACAAGTGGTATCAGAGCGGACAGTTCTTACAGACCGTTCGTTTCTGTGTCGCTTAGGACCGAGATCCATTTTCCTTGCACCTTGTTTGTCTGTTTGATTAGCTCAGGTACTTCAAGATGAATAATCCGAAGCTACTCGAATACGGGACTGTGAAGCATGATATATGGCGAAAGAGGTCGCTCATCTCTCTAAAGAGCATCCATCCAGAGATGAAAGATGTGCTAGAGACAGGGCCGATTGAGATCACCATGATACAGCACCAGCTAGGAGATCGTCCAGCTGCTGTGATCCCAAAGCCTCAAAGCGAATGGAATGCCGAGGACAGGAAGCGGAATCAGTTGGATTCCATTGCTCACGAGCTGATCCTGGCTTCTCTTCCTAAGTCGCTGATGGAGGAAGCCCTACAGTTTGATAATGCCAAGGGAGTATGGGATTATCTTGATAGTCTATGTCAAGAAACTGACCAAATGAAACGCAACAAATTGCAGGTTGCAGTGGACAAATATGAGTCCTTCCAGATGCTGACTGGAGAAACCATCAAGGAGATGGAGGCGAGATTCAACGCCATTGTCAGCGAGCTGAAGTCTCTGGGCAGAGAGTACGACAATGCTGATCTTAACTCGAAGATCCTGTCCAAGATGCCTAAAGAAGATTGGTTCGTGAAGACGACAGCTCTGAAGGAAAAGGACCTGTCCAAGATGACTCCCAAGGAGTTGTTTGCTCAGTTGCAGGCACATGAGTGGGACATCCAGATGGTGAATAAGAACGAGGCCATCAGGAATGTTGGATCCCCCAGCGTTAAAGCTCAGGACGAGGCGTACTTCGTCAAAAAGGACTTCAATTGGAAGCACAAGAAGCCCTTCCATGCTGAGAGACCCGCTGCACAGCACAACCAGCCGAAGGAGATCCAGTCCGCATCAGGATCTCATTCCAAAGGCGGCGAGAGCCCTATCGCTGAACTAGAGCAACAGATGAAAAGACTGGCTTTCCTTCTGGAAAAAGCCAAGTCAAAACAGGGAGTTTCTTCTAGCTCATCTGACGGAAAATTTGTCAAGAGAACTCCTCGTGCTTGTTTTCAATGCCAATCCCCTGATCACTTAAAGTTTGAATGTCCACAGGTGGACAAAACTGAGAGGGAAAGGCTGAAGAAGCTCTTTGAAGAGCGTGCTTCCAAGGCTGTTGCCAAAGCCATGCTGACCAGGACGGAGGTGCCTGACATACCCGATCATGATGATGGGGAGTTTGAGTCAGATGGAGAGTCAGAAGAAGAAGCTCTCCTGGCGTTTATGGCAGCTCTCGGAGAAGAGCCAGCTGAAGAAGATGCTGAAGATGAGGAACAACTGGCACTTGCTGCTGACAATGAGGTACAATCAGTTCCTCAATTGCATATCATGCCAGTACAAATCATAGACGATTCTGAGTCGCATTGCTCCGACTCAGAAGATGTCACTTTAGATGTTCTTCAGCATGAATTTTTAAAATTTTATGAAATAAAAAATGTTTTGGCTGGTGAAAATGCTTCGCTGAAAGGTCAAATTACTGTTTTGACCAGTGAGATTGAAAAATCGAGGTCCATCAGCGAAGAGCTAGCAAGTTTGAAAAAGGCTCATTCTGAATTGCTCAAAGATTTCCAAATTGCAAAAACTGAACGAGATAACTTTCACAATCTCGTTCTGGAGCAAGAAAACAAAATCAATTTTCTAAATAAAGGCTCGAAAGACTTGGAGGCAGCTCTAAGTCATTGGAGAAAGCCTTCTGATAAGTCCGGGTTGGGATTTACAAAAGATTTGAGCATAAATCAACCCGAACAAATCAGTACTGGTAAGGGTAAGGGCCAACTGGCAAATGCATCAGCACCAGCTGGTTATGCCAGTCAGTCCCGTGTGGCTGATCAGCACAGGAACCATAAGTCCAGATACATAGGTGAGTCATCAAGACAAAATCCTCAACTGGCAAGATCCTCTGCTGACAGGACGCCAGCACACCCCAGGACGCAGACTAAGCCAAATTATTCCAAGGCAAGGAAGTCAGCGTCAGCTGCCAGTAGAATCCGACAGCCAGCACCAGCTGTCAAGGGATTCCACGCACAACCTTACAAGTATGCCAGTTGCCAGCATACTCACAAGGGGTTCCAATCTCAGCGGAACACTGAGAGAAGGACATTTCCCGATAGGAGGAATACCTATCGGAGGCCTGAGCCCAATCAAAACCTTTTCTCAAGGGCTGGGAAGGCTAATCATCGTGGCCCTCAATTTCAGAGACCACCAAGGCAACACGATCAGTCGGAAAGAAATTTCCGACACTCTTGGAGGAAGAATACCTCCAGAGGATCTGCACACACAGCCACACCTTCCAAAACCATGCATTATTTTAGAAGGAAGGGAAAGGCCACAGGTGATGTCAGCAAGGGTAACACCAAGCTGAAGATCACACAAGTCTGGATTCCGAAAGGAATGATCCAGAGATCTAACCCTGCAGGACCCGCTGATGATCGGGGACCTAAATGATTCTATTTTTCTTGCAGGAACTAGGTCATGCAAGTCAGCTTCAGAGGTCGAGCGAGTGGATCATTGATAGTGGTTGCTCCGCTCATATGACTGGTGAGGAGTTCCTGTTTTCTGAGCTTACCAAGGTCAGAGGACCTCCAGTCATTTTTGGTGATAACTCCAAGGGCAGAGTTATTAGCAAGGGCTGCATCGAGAAAGATGATGTGCGTATTGTGAACGTATCCCTTGTTACCAACCTGAAGCACAACCTCCTGAGCATCAGTCAGCTGTGCGACAATGGTTATACCATTGTGTTTGACAAGTCTGGGTGCCAGATCAAGAATGAAGATTCTGGTGAGACCAAGCTGAGAGTTGTCAGGAAAGGAGGCCTTTATGTCGTTGACTGGCAAAGCGGGAAGACTGATACATGCTTTGTAGCCACCAGTTCCATGGAAACTAACTGGCTGTGGCACAAAAGGTTAAGCCATTTGAATTTCAAAACTATTAATTACCTAACCAAGCATGATCTTGTAGATGGTCTTCCCAAGGGTGGGTTCAAGAAGGAAGGAATTTGCAAGGCATGCCAGCAAGGCAAGCAAACCAAGAAGTCCTTCAAGAGCCAGTCACCTGTTTGCCCCAGTACCAGTCAGGTACTTGAGCTGTTACATATGGACCTGTTTGGACCAGTAACGCCGCAAACCATTGGAGGAAGACGATATTCGCTGGTAGTAGTTGATGACTACTCGCGCTATACATGGGTCAAGCTTCTCAGAACCAAGGATGAAGTGAAGGTGATTCTTCCTGAGTTGATCATCCAAGCTCAGAAACAGAGAGAAGCTGTGGTAAAGCGAATTCGTTCGGACAATGGGACTGAATTCTGCAACGGTCCGCTGATGGATTTTTGCACGGAGGCCGGGATCAAGCATGAGAGATCTACTCCAAGGCAACCACAGCAGAATGGACTGGCAGAACGTAGGAACAGGACGCTGAAAGAAGCAGTCCGGTCCATGCTGGCTGAGTCCGGCTTGGGACAGAGTTTCTGGGGAGAAGCGTTGGTGACTGCCTGCTACACTCAGAATAGAAGCGGGATCAACGACAGACTCCAGAAAACTCCCTACGAAGTGTACTTTGGTCGTAAGCCTTCTATAGCTCATCTTCGTGCATTCGGTTCACCATGTTATATCCATAATAATGGGAAGTCGAAGCTAAATGCTTTCTCGCCTAAGGCTGATGAGGGTGTGTTTGTCGGATATGGACATCCCTCTCACAAGGGCTATAGAGTATTTAACAAGACTACCCAGCTTGTGGAAATAACATGCAATGTTGTTTTTGATGAAGCTACTTTAGTGCGCAGGACCTTACGCCAACTGGCTGAAGATGTTCCTGAGGTCGAGGATGTCAGCGACCAGTTGGGCAGGAATTCTTCCGATGCTCAACCAACTGGTTCGACTAGACCTATGAATGGATCATCTTCACAACCAGTTCCCTCAGGTGCCCATCAGCAACCTGAGAGGGTCGGTGATGCAAATGACCTTGCTGAGACCTTTCACTCAATCTCTCTGAGTAATCCATGCAACAATCTAGGGGGAATCCCTACTGGCCTTTTTGAAGAAGAAGGCAATGATGGACCAGCTGGAATGGATGTTCCAGCTGATGCTGACAACGTTGGTGAAGGTTCAGACAATCAGTCAGAAGGTGATGCTGATGAAGTTGTTCCAACTGGTGAAGGTCCAGCACCAGCTGATGTTGCAGCCCCGACTGGTGGAAATGTGGAAGCACCAGTCGTCAGGACAGATGAACCTGTTTCACAGCCGGCACCAGCAGTCGCTGGTCCTCCCAAATGGCTGAGGAATCACCCAACTGATGCTATTCTCGGTGATCCGGAAGGTTCTGTCCAGACTCGACACGGCAGTGCGCTCCTGAGTTGTTTTATCTCTCAAATGGAACCTACTTCCATAGGAGTTGCGCTAGAATCCGCTGATTGGATTAATGCCATGCAAGAGGAGCTTGCAGAATTCACTCGCAATAACGTTTGGGACTTGGTGGAGAGACCATCACATCAGTCAGTGATTGGCACCAAGTGGGTTTTCAAGAACAAGCGAGATGAGAATGGCACCGTGGTCAGAAATAAAGCTCGTTTAGTCGCCAAAGGTTACAGGCAGTGTGAAGGGATCGATTTCGATGAGACCTTCGCACCAGTTGCCAGAATGGAGGCGATACGACTGTTCCTTGCTTATGCAGCGTATCACGGCTTCACAGTGTTCCAGATGGATGTGAAGAGCGCCTTCCTGAATGGCGAGCTAAAAGAGGAGGTATATGTCGAGCAACCTCCAGGCTTTGAAGTTGGCACCAAGGTGTACAAGCTGAGAAAGGCCCTGTATGGATTGAAACAGGCGCCCAGGGCTTGGTACGAAACGCTGTCACAATTCCTTACCAGCAATGGATTTCGGAAAGGGAAGATTGATAGGACTCTCTTTCTTCTCAAGGATGGAGGTGACATGCTGATGGTGCAGATCTATGTAGATGACATCATTTTCGGATCAAGGAATATAACTCTCTGCGAGAAGTTTTCTCAACTGATGCAGACATCATTTCAGATGAGTATGATGGGCAAGTTAACATACTTTCTTGGACTCCAGGTCCAGCAGTCAGCTGATGGAATTTTTATCAGCCAGCGAAAGTATACGAAGGATTTGATTCAAAAGTATTGCCCAGAGAAGACTAAGTCCCTCAGAATACCTATGAGCACCAGTTGTCAAATATTCCTTGATGAGCAAGGTGAATCAGTTGATCCTACCATTTACCGAGGAATCATTGGATCACTTCTCTATCTCACAGCCAGCAGACCCGACATTTTTTATTCAGTCGGAGTGTGTGCCAGATTTCAAGCAAATCCGAAGAAGTCACACATGGAAGCTGCCAAGAGGATAGTGAAATATCTGAAGGGGACTGAATCTCTCGGAATATGGTATCCCAGGAATGATGAGCTTACACTCATTGGATATTCAGATTCAGATTTCGCTGGATGCCGTATTGACCGAAAGAGTACCAGTGGTACGTGTCAGTTTCTAGGACACAAGCTAATCAGTTGGTTTAGCAAGAAGCAGCACTCAGTTGCTACATCTACCACTGAGGCTGAGTATGTTGCCGCTGCCAGTTGTTGTGCTCAAATAATTTGGATCAAGCAACAACTGGAGGATTATGAAGTGGACACTGGCTGTGTTCCAATCTATTGCGACAACAACAGTGCTATGTGCATCACGAAGAATCCGGTTCATCACTCCAGAACCAAGCACATAGATATTCGACATCACTTCATTCGTGATCATGTCGAGAAGAAGGATGTCAGCGTGGACTATATCAGAACTGAAGATCAACTGGCTGACATCCTCACCAAGCCACTGCCAGAAGCAAGATTTAAGGAGTTGTGCATCAAACTCGGTCTTATGGAGATTGATGTGAGCCCTAATGATGAGGAAGAATGAGTCCCAGCTCTCATTCTGTTCTTGATCTTCTGAAGGACGCTGATTACGACTAAGTCCAAGCTCTTAGTTGTTTTTATTTTAGTGGTCTCTCTCTCTAACAAGTGGTGTCTACTGGCGGAATCTTGCCAGCATAGGCCATCAGTTG
>JAPKLW010000695.1:59226-159599 GCA_026898455.1 Plectranthus barbatus
ACGGGCCGTGATTGCTGACGGGAGGAAGTCTTTCACCACTTCTGTCTTCGGCCATATGATCACTGTCAGCGCCGAATACCTCGCCGACTTGTTCGGATTGAGGAACGAGGGCATGGAGATAGCCACCTACTTCCACAACGATGTAGAGGAGTTCAGGAGGCGGTGGACTCAGTGGAAGAGGGAGGGGGTGACGAGTTTTCGCACTGGAATGCGGAAGTCGGAGATGGACGACTGGTGGCAGATGGTGTGCGACATCGTCGTCAGGATGCTGCAATGCGAAGTTGGCTCATATGCTGAGTTGAGCCTGCGCAAATTCTCCGTGATGTGCGCGCTGGTGGATGGAGTGGAAGGGAACTGGGCCGAGTTCTTTTTCGGGAGACTGCTGGAGAATGTTGATCGCAACATCAACATTCCAATTGATGGGACGTTCACTCACTCCGTATCCTTTGGGCTGCGGATCAGCCATATTTTGGAGATGGAGATTGGAGATGGAGTGGACCAGGGGGAGCAACTGGTGAGTTCGGATTTCATTCCGCCCACCAAGGAGCAGGCAAAGCTGCCCCGCCCTGACTACCATAAGCCGCGGAGGCTGAGGGGAAAGACAGCAGTCGACCCAGCCACGGTCGTTTCGGAGGAAGAAGAGGAGGATGAGGGGGAACAGGTGCCAGTCATGGCACAGCCGCTGACGGAGGAGGCAAGGGCCGAGTTGAAAAGGAAGATGGAGACCGAGTCTCTTTTCAACCAACTGGAGGAGGCGGAAGTAGAGGGTTCTGGCAGTCGCCCTCAACCAGTTATGCAGGTGCCAGTCACCAAGAAGCCCTCCCGCAAGAAGCCTAAGACTTCCCAGCACCAGCAGCCACCATCAGCTGTGGCATACTACCCCGAGTCTGGGAAAATCTCCATCCCAGTCAAGAAGTCCGTTCTGGGCCTGACTGAGGAAGAGACGCTGGAGAAAATGACTCGCAAGCGCAAGCGAGTCATAACCAAGGCGCAGAAGGATGAGGAGCAAGCTAAGAGGGCAAGGCGTGCTTCCTTGGTGAGGAAGAAGCAGGCCAAGTCAAGGCTCCGGGCTCTGCTGGCGAAGCAGAAGAGAGAGGCGGAGCTGGCGGCCAGGGATGAGCGCTTTGCTCAGATCAAGGCTGAGACTGAGGCCAGGCGCCAGGAGGAAATACAGGAGCAACTGAGGCTGGCGACCAGGGGCAAAGGAAAGGCGTTCGAATCCACAAGTGCAAGGCCACCAGCACCAGCACCAGGCGAAATCTTATCTGAAGAAACTTTTGAACGCCTGCTGGTGATGGGAGCTGACAAGGATGTACTATCCCTTGTGGATGAGTACCAGCCGGAGGAGGAAACCGCTGATGTCCCTCCACCCGTGCAAGGGGGTGGTGGAGGTGACAACGTCCCACTGGCCGCGCAAGGGGGTGCCAGTGGAGGAGAAGAAGAGCGGGCGACCACCCCGGTACAACTGGCGAGCTCCTCGGATGTCAGTTCTGAATCCGAGGATGAAGAGGAACCAAGGGCTAAGGAGCCAGAGCAGGGGCCAGCTGAGGAGGTGGTATCTCACTCCATGGTGCAGAGGATGGAGCCAAGGGACTTGTTCCCAGACTTTGAAGCTAAGGCTCAAGTTTCTGCCAGTCGCCCCCGATCCACAGATGCCTCGACATCAACTTCTGGGGGACCAGCAGCATCCTCAACATCACCAGTTAGGCGTGCACGCTCTGATAGGCGTCCTTATATGCTCTGCATCCAAGAGCATCAACTGGTTGATGAAGATACCTTCCAGGCTCGAGTGACAGGAGTGCACCGGTGGGAGCAGCGCGGGGAGATGGCATTTCATAATTCAAGAGTGCCAGAGCCATCTGCATTCAACATCATACCGTTCAGCGGACTCCCCCACCAGTCGGTATATGCCTCCAGAATCACTGACTGGTGCCTGCCCCTGCAGCCAATGGAATATTACAACTCCACTCTCTATGAGTATGCTGAGAACATCGCGGTGGAGGTGGAAAATGCCGTCAATGACGAGATAATATCCAGCTACCGTAGGCTCTGGAGGGTGGATCCGGAACTATGTCTAGAGTTCCGGAGATGGCGAATTTTTGACAGATGCCAGCGCCTGCTGACTGTGGAGAAACGAGCGGTTCTCTATGCCAGGCTGGGTCTTGGCTACTGGAGAGCGGAGGAGGAGTGGGCCAATGCTTTCATGGGCACCGATCCTGAATGCCACCAGCAGCTGTCTACAAGGAGGATCCAGCGCCGCTTGCTGAAGATTGCAGAGTATAGGCAGCTGACTGGAAGCTCCGGCCTCCCGCCACGGCAAAAGGTCAAGTTACCTTTCCTCCAGTTCCAAGTCAGCAGTCGGGGGTACCAGCTGACGTACGCGCTCCGACGCCTCAGAGTGCTGGTTACCCTCCCAAGGATCCCTCCCTATCATGCTATCCTGTTCGACATGGCTGCCTGCGCCTTGCTGGTAGACCATATTATTGAGGAGGATCCTTCTCGTGGCTTGTGGCTGACCCTTGCCGTCCCTCCTGTTCCTGTTGTCTCGGGCAATCTCGTCCCTGATTCTATGGACTGGCAAGTGGTGGAATTCACTGAACAAGTCCAGCCAGCTCCAGCCACAGTGCTAGTGGTGGAATCAGCTGAGGAGCCAGCTGAGGAAGTACAAGTAGAGGCACCAGCAGCTGCTGCAGTGCCAGCGGAGGAGCCAGCCCCGATGGAGATATCAGCTGCATCTGAACCAGCAGCGGCTCCTGTCGCAACTGATGTGCCTTCCTCTTCCCTTGCAGTTTCAGCACAGCCTCTCTCCGAGGTTCATCCGCCTGCGCAACTGGTTGCTCTCATTGATGCCAGGATGGACCAGCACTTTTCCTCCTACCGAGCAGAGATGGCGCAACAAATGGAGGCCTTCACCTCTGGGGTGAACTCCTTTTTGGTGCGGATCCAAGAGGGGGAAGATGCGCGAGCACGTGCCGAGGCTGAGAGGTTCCGTCTTGCTGAAGAGGAGAGGAGGATAGCTGCTGAGGAAAGGGAGAAGAGCAGACAAGACATGGCGGCTCTTACTGAGATCTTGAGGAACCTAGCTAATCGAAATCAATCTCCTGGATCTTCTTCTCAGCCATAGGTCCTGTGCTCTTCATTTTTTTTGTGTAAGTAATTTTTGTACCAGTCTAGACTAGTCAGTTGTCCTTCCTGTACTTGTAATTTCACATCATTAATGGATTGATTACTAACGGGTTGACGACAATTTCTCATTGTCCAACTAATGTCTACTGATTTTTACTTACCAGCTGAACTTACACATTTTGTGTAATCAGCACCAGCACTCCATTTTTAATTCTAACCTGGCTCAGATTCTTACTTCATAATTTAATCGAGCAATATCTCTCCCAGTTTGAGGGGGAAGATCCTTAGGTTAGAGCTGATGTGAGGAAGTAGTTTCATGGGTTTAGATCTGATAGGCTTATTTGTAAAAACCCTGAAATACCTTGTAACTTTCCTCATCAGCTGAGTGCTCGCTGGTTAGGCTTTGATCGCACCAAAAAGGGGGAAATTGTTGGGAAAATTATCTAAGTTTCCCTTCCCCAGTTGATAGCTTAGATCTTTGATTTGGTGTTTAAGTGTTTTGGTGGATCAAATCCTAAGTCCAACCAGCGTCAGTTTGTCTCTAGAATAGCTCTAGTCTCAAATGTAAAGTCCTGTTTAGGTCTTTTGAGTTGTAAGTCGTAGCTGATCAAGACTCATGCTGGCTACTGTTCACCAGCATGAGATGTGCTTACCATTTGAGAGAAGTCTCACCAGCAGACGACTGACAGACCCATGCTGACACTATTCATCAGCGTGGAGTCAAGGGCTAATGACTGGCTACTGTTCACCAGTTGGAAGGATTTCACCAGCAGGAGGCTGACAAATCCTACCAGCAGAATACGTGTTCTGGCTGACACTATTCACCAGCTGTGAAGCCACCAGTCATGGGAGATTCCAAGGGTTAACATCCAGACAAATTGGTAGACTAAGATTGTGCAAGCGCTAAGTCACCAGCAGAGACTGCCAGCACAAGATCACCAGTATGTTCTACCAGTCGGAGGTTACCAGCAGAATTGAAGATTCGTTCTCCCAGAGTCTTAGAGACAAAAAGAAGATTCGTCTGAGGAATATACTGACAAAGTAAGACTTTAAGGAAGGATATCCTTAAAGTCTATCAGTTCAAGACACCAGTTGCGATTCCTCGTACTGACGAAATAATGTCGTTCTGACACAAAGAGGTCTGTGTCAGAAAAAGCAGACACAGGTATGGCGTTTTCCTGAAATTCCTACCTGCCGCCGTCTGAAGTACATCCGAGGACAGAGACCCATTCCGGATGTGTCCAAACGGCTAGAAATTTGAAATGGGATCCTGCGTCTATAAATAGGTCGGAGCTACCAACATTTAAGAGGCTTCCCAGTTTTCGACGCTTACTCGCTTGCATCCTGAACATTCAATACTCTCCAACTACCGAAAGAACGAACATTCATTGCTAGCAAGCAAGCATCTTTCGAGGCTTTCTTTAAAGCTTTTCCGTGTGTTGATATCTTTCAAACACGAGACTTCAAGCTTCCTGCTTGTAAGTTTAGACCTCACCTGGTGTTCTTTCTCTTTCTGAGGAAGAACATAGCAGCTCCAGAGCCAGCCAGCTCTTGAGTTATTACGGGCAGTTTGCCGTAGAGGATTTACGTTCTTGGGAGAACTCAACACCCAACCAGTCAGAGGAGGAGGTTGAAGTGACGTGCTCGCACTCCATCCATCTGACGAAGAGTTGAAAAAGGACAAGGACCGGGAGCTGTTGATCCAGTGGACTGGTAGACGGGGCATTTACCAGCTGGAGATAGATCGTAGGAACTTTGTACCGGATTACTCTTATAGTGAATTTCCAGTGAGTCGACTGGAGAGTGGACGTAGATCAGTTGATCGAACCACTATAAAAATCCTTTGCCTTTATCTGCTTTCAGTATTTAATTTTTGTATTTGAAACCCAGCACTCAAGTGCTGGTGTATATCTGAAAACTGATAACTGTGCAAACTAGGCTTAAAATATTCTAAGTGTTGAGCTATCAGCTGACCAGCCAGTCAGCCAGTCAGCTGAGCAACCAGCAGGACAGAGTGCAAGTTAGACTTATAAGTTCAATATTTCCGCTGCGTAACGTTATACACTCTGATAAACCGGGACCAACAACACGAGACTCAAAATTTCTAAGTTCTTGAGTTATCTCTAGATAATATTTCTCTCCAAGAAAAATTACAACAATCAAGTACGTCTAGTATTTTGACTCTTATAGGCTTATTGCCGCAACCTGACAGTTTTGGGGAAACCTCATTCCGGCGACTGCGTATTGTGCCCACACTCGGAGGAGCTACGAAGTGAAGGACGAGCAAGGATCAGGCGAGTGAGCTAGTGGATTAGTGGAGAAGACATTCACCGACAAGCAATAGATCGTAGGAGCACCTGTGTAACCCTGAACTTAGTGGATTTCCAGACTTAGAGTCTGAAGAGTGGACGTAGGGCCTTCCTTTGTCTTATTTATTGCTTTCAGTTTATCAGCTTACTAATCTTAAAACTCAACACTCAAGTGTTGCAGTATAAAACTGAAACTCACTCTAAGCATACTCAGACTTAGTGTCAAACTAAGATTTGACAAACCCAAACTCATAAGCAACCGTCAGTTTGAATAAGTGCAAGTTTTTTTAATCAAATATTTTTGCTCTGCATTTACGATTACTCTGAAAAACCAGGACCAACATATATATATATATAGTGGGTTTCGGTTGGTGTCAGAGTTTGGTGTTGCATGACACCTACCAACAAAGATTACAATTATATATATATATATTGGAGCCTGGTTGGTGTTCCGTTGGTTAGTGTCGCTACCGACCTCCGACACCGACCATTTTTTTCAATTAAAGATTCAATTCTTATAATTATGCAGTCTGATTCCACAATATTTAATTCTACCAATTTCACAACATAATTATATTTTAATCAGAATGTTTCAATCAACCTTATTTTTTTGTAAAAAATCAATAACAGAATTCTAAAAGATGTCAGAATGGTGCAGTGATTATTTTTTGAATGTATATAATATTTTGGGTATTTTCATAATACTCCCTCTATCCCTTATCAATTGTCCCAAGGTAATTGGCACGATAACCAATTTGAGTAAGATAGGGAAAATTAATTTTTTATTACTGAATGTTTATTAATTTTTCATTTTAGGTAAGCGAACAATTAAATGAGATGCACGAAAAAGAAAATAGGAACAATTGAAATGAGCCGGAGAGAGTATATAATAGTGAAAAAGAATAATAATAAATTTCACTAAGTTAATATGCATTTCTAAATAAAATTATATATATAATATATAATGATTGTGTGCATAAAATTACTTAATGGAGTAATTTAGATGGAACTTATGTTTTAAATTTCTAGAAACTTCAAGAAAACTACATTTTGAAAAGATATTGCTTTATGCTTTTTTGCTAAAATTGGGCGCAAGTGTTGATGGGTTTTGTATACTGAAAGCATTTATTACAATGAGTATACAACGGTTTATTTCTCCTATCTGTTAACAATCTTACATGTATGAACAATGGTATCCTCTTGTCTCACCGATAGGGACGATCATACGGCGTGTTGTAGATCGCAGAAGACAGTATGATCACTTGACCAAGTGAGACATAAACCTGATCACAGCCGAGACAGCGTATGAGGATACGTCTGTCCGGATGGCTGCAACATTGTCGGAATAAGTAGTCTGTCTTGGTTACTTGACATGCTGGTACGCAGAGGTGGCGTATTGATGGACCGCAGTGAGATGTATTCGTCTGTCTGACATCAGCGAATACAAGATCTCGTTATATTGATTGAGTCCAAACCCTAACAAAGGTTCAGGGGTTTGCACGGGTTGACTGTTGCTTTGACTTGCCATGGTGGAGAGCCTAAGTAACGTGCTCGTATATCCGCATCTTGGATAACAGCAGTTCGTGTAGTTCTGTCTGAGACTGGACTTAGGTAACCATATCCGAGTAATAGGATGGGGACATTCCCTGAGGAGCTCAATAACATTCATCGTGCCAAAGTCCTGCAGGCTGATTAAGTTTAGGCACGAGTGATAAGGTTTGAGTGGTACTACTCAAGAATAATAAGATATTAATTAATTGTAGTTAGAGCTTGTCAGAGGCTCCGATTAATTAATGGATGTCCAGTAACCTTAAATATGGGGACTCTCAATTAATGCAGCCCGTTCTCATAACGTGGTAATAAAGGGGTAGGTCAGTATTAATTCTGTGGTGAAAAAGAATTAATATTAATTAATTAATTGTGTCCTGGGTTGTGGACATGGGAATTAATTAATTTATAGGCCCACTTTATTATTTGCATTAGGTCCCAGGACTGGCCCAATTAAATATGCTGAATTGAGCCCAAAATGGCCCATTAGAGTTTCCAACCCTAGGTCTATAAATAGACAGCTTTTCTCATAAGTCATAAGATAGTTGAAACACACTAAACCTAGAGAGAGAGAGAGGCGCCGATTTTGGGAGAAGAGGGAGGAGAATTTCGATTCTGATCCTGCTCAGAATACAGATCTACGGAGTCCTCACCAGTAGTAGATCTAATTAGCATTGAGACACAGCCCTGAAGATCTAATCTGGAGAACAGATTTTTCTTTTCTTCTCCTCTTTATTTTCGAATTTAATCTAGAAATTAGATCTCTAATTTCTGTTTCGGCAGATTAAATCGGATCGCGTAGTTGAATTGAGATTTGGAATTCAAATGCGAAAGATCGGTTCAGACTCGACGGAGTTACGGTAAACCCTAAAATCCAAAAACCTTTGTATTAAATTCATAGGAGCATGCTAGGGTTTTGAGAATTTTAATTATAAGCAATATCCATAAATCGATCCGGTTTAGTATGGTTTTGGTGATTCGGTTCACGGAAAAACCCTACAATTGGTATCAGAGCCAGGTTTCTGATTTATGGCGATGTTGTTCATAATTGAATTCTGTATGCATGTATGAATTTATTGTTTTGTGGATGTTTGGTTTTTGTTCCTCGTGGCAACCCGTTGATTCAGCCTGTGGTGGTTTATCCGTGTAGGGCTGAATTGTTTTGTAAAATCACGAGAAAATCCGTGATTAGTGTAGATTTGAAAAATTGTAATTAGAATAGTTTTTCTGTAATTTTTCAAATTTAATTTGGACGGGTCGAGGACGAAGAACGAAGACGGAGCCTACGAAGGGCGGTGCACAACGGCGGCAGGAGGCCGTGCGCTCGTACACGGAGGACGGCGGCGGCGGCGCGGCAGGCGCGCGGTCGGGGCGCGCGCGCGAGGAATGCAGCGCGGGCGTGGCATGGCAGCAGCGCGCGGGGGCACGTGCACGCGAGCGCGCGGCGCTGGCCGGTGGCCAGCCTGGCGGCGGCGGCGGTCAGTGGCGGCTTCGGCTGTCGTCGGCTGCTGCTGTCCCGTCGCGGTGGCTTGTGTTTTTGTGGTTTGTGCAATCCTGTGTAAACCCTAGGGTTTGCATTAGGGTTAGGGCAAATCATCAGATCACAAAGGCCTAAAAATCCAAAAGATTTGGTGTATCCAGATTTGAAGGCCCTTGAAGATTTGGAAGATTTGAAAAAGATTTGGATTTATCCAAATTAATTCAAAATTCAAATTTGTAATAGATAGATATTATTTTCTATTTTTGGGGCCACGAGGAATTTTGTGTTTGCCTTAATTGTCCTCGTATGATATGTGATTTATTTATGTGCGCAATTTAAGCATGTGTAGATAATAGAAAAAGCATGATTTATCGCTTTTATTATTTACAGCTTTTCAAGCATGCTTATGTGATTAATTTCTTTTGTTGGATTATATTTTGGGAATTTTTGGGCTTGTTTAATTACATGCAAAAATTTGGAAAATATAATGACAAAGAAATTATGTGTGCGCATAAAGAAACCTTTTAAAAGAAAAATACTAAGCAGATTTTTTAATTAAAATCAATAGACCTCCACAAAGCGGTCCTAGGCTGTAAGTGTATCTCTCATTCTAGTAAACGTCTACGAGTGTAGCTTGCTATTTCCCGGAGGTGCATGGGTACGGTTGTTGGGATTTCTAGACAAACAATTTAAATCATGTGAATAGTGGGAGGGCTTTGCGTAAACGTCTACGAGTGTAGCTTGCGTAGACCTCTTTCACAAGTATTCTAGGATTGATTTAAATTATAGATAACAAAAGCTTTAAGGGCTGTGCGGTATGGTTACGTGCCATGCTAAACTGTCTCTTTTGGCCGGAGTTAAATTTGTGGTTAATTGCTTAGAAGCATCTTAGAATATAATGCAAGAATTGCATCCCTGTTCTTGAGAGATGGCTTGGTCTAAGGTTTTCACTAATTATTAATTCCTAGTGTCAAAAGCATCCTGACATGGTAGTGAAATTAAATGGATTGGGGCTTAAAACCCGCAGTTCTGGTTGAGGGTGACATCGTAAACGTCTACGAGTGTAGCTTGCAGTGAGAACTCTTGGGCAATTAGTTGAAAACATTTGTATTTGATTTATTAAAAGGTTTTCAATGCATTTGTTTTCGAAGTTCAACATGTATGTTCTTATTTAAGATTCTTTATTGTTTCGGATATGTCTATGTCTAGTGTTATCAATATTCTCGCACAAAATTCTCTAACTAGTCCGAACTTCCTGGAATGGAAGCACAATCTCGAGTACCTCCTGATTGCAGAAGAACATATGTTCGTTCTACAAGTACTTTGTCCTATAAATGCCTACTACTGAATCCTCGCAAGAGGAAGTAGACTATTACAACGAGTGAGAGAGCACGTAGTATCCATGACTCACCTCATGGATGAGCTAACTGTGCACAGTGGAGATATCGACGCTGAGGCTAAGGTTGATATCATACTGAACTCTCTACCCAAATCCTTTGAGAGTTTCAGACTGATTGTTGTCATGGACAAGAAGGAGTATACTCTTAACGAGTTGCTCAATGACTTGATGACAGCGGAATCGGTTATGAATCCTTAGAAGGTTGCCTTAGCTACTTCTGGTAATCACTCTGTTGTATCGAAAGGTATGAAGCCGAAAAGAGCGATTAAGAAGAAGGATGGAAAGGTAACTGCGAAGGACGTCGGAGCTGTTAATAAGCCTATGGCGGAAACTTCGAGGGACAATTGTTTTCAGGTGTGGTAAGAAAGGACATTGGAGGAAAGATTGTCAGGCCCACAAGGCCAGACAGGGTATGCCATTTGCATGTATAACTGAAGCATGATTAGAGTGCGGCGTTGCTCTTCCAAGAGCTGTAACTTTGCAGGGGACCGTGCCGACAAGGCTGGTGAGTGATGGCAAGAAGATACCAAACTGGATGAAGGCAACGTTTTATGACGGAGCTTCATGGAGTTTTCTTTTCCTTATGTTTTGATGAATTAAAGTACATTTGAGAATTTATTTGTGGGCCGTGGTTTATCGGCAGACAAATTTCATCAACTTTTATGGATATTTGTTATTTATGATTTTATCATTGGTAATAACAATGTTGTCCATTATGGTATGTTGATTTACAATCTCTATGTTACTTCGATCAAATATGTCCTTAAGTATTTCATGTAATTCATCCATAATTGATAATCCTAGAAAGAGAAAACTTACTTCTTCTGATGAGGATCTTACATATCTCTGGCACTTGAGACTTGGTCACATCAGCTTGAAGCGGATTCAAAGACTTGCAGATGACGGTACATTTGACTTAGTCCGGGCTGTACCTTATCAAGTCTGCGAATCCTGCATCGAGGGCAAGATGTCAACTAGGCCTTTCAAGGCTAGTCAGTCTCGAGCAGAGGACGTGTTGGAATTGATCCATTCTGACTTATGTGGACCGATGTCCACGCAGGCTCGTGGAGGGTACGAGTACTTCGTCACTTTCATTGACTACTACTCAAGGTACGGATACGTTTACCTGCTTCGCTACAAGTCTGAATGCTTTGAGAAATTCAAAGAGTTCAAGGCTGAAGTAGAAAAGAAGGTCGGGAAAACTATCAAGTCGCTGCGATATGACCGCGGTGGCGAATACCTCGGTAACGAGTTCCTGCAGTATTTGTCAGAAAATGGGATAACATGCCAGTGGACTGCACCGGGTACTCCCCAGCAAAACAGTGTAGTTGAAAGAATAAATAGGACTCTTCTAGAGATGGTAAGATCAATGATGAGTTATGCAAACTTACCAATTTCATTTTGGGGCTACGTATTGGAAACAGCAGCTTATGTGCTTAATGTGGTGCCTTCTAAATCAGTTCCTAAGACGCCTTCTGAGCTCTTCCTTGGTCGCAAACCTAGTTTGTGCAAGTTTAGAGTATGGGGTTGTCCGGCACACGTACTGTCAAAGGAACCTGATAAGTTAGAAAGCAGGTCAAAAGTAATGCTGTTCATAGGGTATCCTAGGCAAACGAAAGGTGGTTACTCTTACTGTCCTGAGAGTCAACGAGTCGTTGTTAGCACCAATGCTAGATTCTTGGAGGATGAGTATGTGAGTAATCACAGGTCAAGGAGTGATATCGTTCTTCAAGAAATTGAGAACAAGAATACAATTCCAAGGGAAGGGGAACGTGTAGATGTGGGTGCACCTGTGAGAGGTACAGCACCACAGACACGTTCTTCAGTGCAAGGTGCAGGACCACAAGTCACTGCACCTACTACTGACACGGCACCGACGCCTTGTCGCAGTGGGAGAGTTATTTTCCAGCCGGAAAGGTACGTGTTCGTGGGTGAGTCTTCGAACTTGAGCCTAGAAGACGGACATGAGGACTCTGACCCACTGACTTACGAAGAGGCAGTGCAGGACAAGGATGTTGCCAAATGGCGTGTCGCCATGGATTCTGAAATTGAATCCATAACTGCTATGGATGTATACCAGAAAACTGATTTGCCGGATGGCTTTAGGGCCATAGGGTGCAAATGGGTATACAAAAGAAAGAAAGGGGCGGATGGAAAGATCACGGCTTTTAAAGCCAGGCTGGTGGCAAAGGGTTATAGTCAAAAAGAGGGCATTAACTATGACAAAACCTTTTCACCCGTAGCAATGCTCAAATCCATCCGGATACTCCTTGCCATAGCTGCGCATATGGACCTCGAGATCTGGCCGATGGATGTCAAAACCGCTTTTCTAAACGGTTACCTTGAAGAAGGTAGGAACATCTATATGCAGCAACCCGAGGGTTACATAAGCAAGGGCGAAGAACATCTTGTCTGGAAGCTTAGGAAGTCCTTGTATGGACTTAAGCAAGCTTCAAGGTGGTGAAACTTACGTTTCAACGATGTGATTAAATCATATGGATTTGCACAGTTGGAAAACAAAAGTTGTGTTTACCGACTTTGTGTCAGTGGGAGCGTGGTCTTCCTTGCACTATACGTTGATGACATACTCCTATTTGGAAACAACAAGGGAGTGATGTCCGAAATCAAAGCTTGGTTATCCGAACAGTTCCAAATGAAGGATCTGGGAGAAGCTGGCTTCATTCTTAGGATTAAGGTCTTACGAGATCGTAAGAGAAGAATGTTGAGCTTATCTCAGGCATCCTATGTGGATACTGTGATAGCCCGGTTCAGCATGCAACTCGCCAAGAAAGGTTTGCTACCTTTCAGACATGGCGTTCGTCTTTCTGGTGGGCAGTGTCCTCAGACACAGCGGGAGAAAGACAAGATGAGTCTTGTACCATATGCTTCGGCTGTGGGTAGTCTCATGTATGCGATGATGTGTACCAAGCCAGATATTTGTTATGCCGTTGGCATGGTAGCAAGATATCAGTCTAACCCTGGACATGTCGCCGCCTCCGATGCCTCGAAAGAGGGGGTGTGGCTCCGGAACTACCTTTTAGAGTTGGGCGTGATCCCGAGTTTGCCGAGGAGTATCACAATTTATTGTGACAACTCTGGTGCAGTGGTGAACTCAAAGGAACCGCGGTCTCACAGGGCAAGCAAACACATAGAGAGAAAGTACCATATCATACGAGAAATCGTATCGAGGGGCGATGTGCTGATTAAGAAGATTGACACTACTGACAATCTTGCTGATCCGTTTACAAATAGCTTGCCGCAAAAAGTTTACGAAAGACATATTCGTGAGCTGGGTCTAAGGTGGATGCCGACCACTGATAGTGGTTAAAGTGACAGCAGACTAGATAGACAGACTGTATACTCTGTAATAGCTTAGTTATGCTTTGAGTATAAGTGGGAGATTGATGGGTTTTGTATACTGAAAGCATTTATTATAATGAGTATACAACGGTTTATTTCTCCAATCTGTTAACAATCTTACATGTATGAACAATGGTATCCTCTTGTCTCACCGATAGGGACGATCATACGGCGTGTTGTAGATCGCAAAAGACAGTATGATCACTTGACCTAGTGAGACATAAACCTGATCACAGCCGAGACAGCGTATGAGGATACGTCTGTTTGGATGGCTGCGGCATTGTCGGAATAAGTTGTCTGTCTTGGTTACTTGACATGCTGGTACGCAGAGGTGGCGTATTGATGGACCGCAGTGAGATGTATTCGTCTGTCTGACATCAGTGAATACAAGATCTCGTTATATTGATTGAGTCCAAACCCTAACGAAGGTTCAGGGGTTTGCACGGGTTGACTGTTACTTTGACTTGCCATGGTGGAGAGCCTAAGTAACGTGCTCGTATATCCGCATCTTGGGTAACAGCAGTTCGTGTAGTACCGCATGAGACTGGACTTAGGTAACCATATCCGAGTAATAGGATGGGGACATTCCCTGAGGAGCTCAATAACATTCATCGTGCCAAAGTCCTGCAGGCTGATTAAGTTCAGGCACGAGTGATAAGGTTTGAGTGGTACTACTCAGGAATAATAAGATATTAATTAATTGTAGTTAGAGCTTGTCAGAGGCTCCGATTAATTAATGGATGTCCGGTAACCTTAATTATGGGGATTCTCAATTAATGCAGCCCGTTCTCATAACGTGGTAAAAAAGGGGTAGGTCAGTATTAATTCTGTGGTGAAAAAGAATTAATATTAATTAATTAATTGTGTCCTGGGTTGTGGACATGGGAATTAATTAATTTATAGACCCACTTTATTATTTGCATTAGGTCCCAGGACTGGCCCAATTAAATATGTTGAATTGAGCCCAAAATGGCCTATTAGGGTTTCCAACCCTAGGTCTATAAATAGACAGCTCTCTCTCATAAGTCATAAGACAGTTGAAACACACTAAACCTAGAGCGAGAGGGAGGCGCCGATTTTGGGAGAAGAGGGAGGAGAATTTCGATTCTGGTCCTGCTCAGAATACACATCTACGGAGTCCTCACCAGTAGTAGATCTAAACAGAATTGGGACACAGCCCTAAAGATCTAATCTGGAGAACAGATTTTTCTTTTCTTCTCCTCTTTATTTTCGAATTTAATCTAGAAATTAGATCTCTAATTTCTGTTTCCGCAGATTAAATCGGATCGCGTGGTTGAATTGAGATTTGGAATTCAAACGCGAAAGATTGGTTCAGACTCGACGGAGTTACGGTAAACCTTAAAATCCACAAACCTTTGTATTAAATTCATAGGAGCATGCTAGGGTTTTGAGAATTTTAATTATGATTAATATCCATAAATCGATCCGGTTCAGTTTGGTTTTGGTGATTCGGTTCACGGAAAAACCCTACAAGTGTGAAGTCATGGAATTTTTTTTAAAATTTTGATTATTCAAGACTAAAATAATTTAGACATAAATTTTGTTTAAACCTATGGTTGTTATGCAAGTGTGAGTTAACGAACAATAATCATAAGGATACAATGAATTAATTGTAATAAGTAGAAGTGTACTCAAATTGAGTCGAGTCGAGTAGTGTCGTGCTTAAGTTTGACTCATTTAGTATTGAATTGAGCATTGAATATTTTATTGAATATTTTAATGTTCACGAACTTTATCAGGCCTTAGTAAAGCCTAAACGAACTTTTTAAATTTAGAATATATTTAAAATATTCATTATTTTTTTGAAAGAAAAGGTTATTAATTTTAAAACTAATATCATATCCATTCTCAAATTCAGATTTTTTTTTCATTACTATAAAGATTTATCATTATTATTAGTTTTAAACCATGAAAATATAATTTTATAAAAATAATTTTTTATATTTCTTACTAATTTTAGTTAACGAGTCTACTCACGAGTCGAATACTATGATGCTCAAATTTGGTTTATTTAATAAACGAGCTCGAACAAACTTTTATCAAGTCGAAATTCGAATAGCTCACGAATAGTTTTGTTCATTTGCAACCCTAAGTCGAGAGATTAGGTCAAAGCACTGAGCCGTAAAAATCTATATCATGCGACTTGGAGAGATTAGAAGTAAAAATATTATATTTCAATAAATTCACAAGATATTAAATTTAAGTCTATAAAAAATCTATAGTGGTGATTGGTATAATTATTGGAAAAAAAAATTATGCAAAAAAAAAAAAAAAAACTATATATGTTGATGCTTAGGAATTATGTTATATTTTTTATAAAAAAATTTGGAGGTGTCAAATCAACCAATTGTCAGTTATGATGTATAGAACTGACAATCTCTAAATGTGAGGTTAGTTTATACTTATAAGTCCTGTATAGGTTTATTGAGTTGTAATAGGAGCTTACTCACTCATCAGTTTGGAGTTTTGGAATTAGCCGAGAACTCACTCGCATGAAAATTCTGGAAACTTGCAAGTTACTAGTGGCAAAAGAAAATTGCGAGACTAAACTCACAATGAGACGAGAAGATAAAGACAGTCATGAAGCTTTAAGAGCATACTTAAAAGACAAAGGAATCTACAAGTTTGCATCATTCAGATAAAAAAGACCAAGTGTCTTAGGAATCAATCAGTTTGGATTCCTAAATCTAGGAGAAATAGTCGTTCTGACACAAAATAGATAAGTCTACTTCCTGCAATAATATGTATGGTACTGCAGCGTGGAATGCAGGACTTGTCAAAATCATCACATTGGTCGGTTTGAATTTGTCTCAAATGTTTATATTTCAGATTTCTTGAAGACCTCCATCTATAAAAGAGGAGAAGACACACAGAGAGAAAGTTACTGAAATAACTGAGGTTACAACTAACGAGCATTCATCTAGACTTACGAACACTCAAGCTTTGAAATCTCTCAATCTTTTGTAACTCATCGTGCTTTCTGAAACACGAGAATCTTAACATTCTTGTTAGAGTTACTCACTGGAGTTCTTACTGTCTAAGTAAGAATCTAAGGTGGGCTTCTCAATCCTTTGAGGAACTCAGGTTTTGCTTCTAAGACCACCCATTATTGACGTTCTGGGAATAACTCAACCATCCAACCCTTCTAGCTAGTGGTTGAGCGGCGTGTTCGCACATCAAGCTGAGTGAACAAGTGCAAGGTGGACTAAGCGAGTGAGCATACAATCGGTGAATAGAAGAGCTACCCGCAACTACGACAGATCGGCCTACATCATCATTGTAAACTTGTTATAGTGAATTTCTAACCTCTTGTGGTTGAAGAGTGGACAGAAGACTTTAGGCTCCAACAACTATAAATATTCTTGTCGTTTATACCTGCTTTGTTATTTTCAGCTTGATTTGAAACCTAACAACTTGTGAAGTTGTTGGTGTATATTATCTCATATTAGTTAAGTTAAGATAACTGATTTTACACAAGTTTTCGATACGAAACTAATTAGATAACAAGCCAATTTCAGAACATATCTCGCAATATTTTCCGTTGCGTGTTAAGTTCTCTGATTTAGGACCAACATTGACATCTCGAGATATTTTATTTTTTTGCATTATTTAAAATACTCAAAAATGAAATAATTATGCTATAAATTTTATTTGAATTCATGTCGTGAAGTAATGGATTCAAATGTAAAGTAGTTCATAATTATGTGGATGAATGATTACGTTTTTTTTTTAATTTATAAAAGTGGACAAAGTTGTGAAGTATTGGAAGATTTATAATTCTAAATATTTAATAAAAAATAATTAATTTTATTTAAATTTAATGGATTACTATGACATGTAATTATTTTGGGCGAGATTTCTTATTTATTTTATTAAGTTGTTGAGATAGATTATTTGATAATTATATATATTTTACCTAAAAAAGTTTTAGTCACTCTTTTTTTTAATATTTTATTTAATTCTCAAATCTTGAATTTAAACACAAAAATAAATTAAAAGTGAAAGCATTCACTCCAAATTTGTGTCGCTCGCACACAAGTCAATTGTGACATTTTTATGTTCAATTAAACTAAATAGCGAGTATTTGGAGAATTCCTACTCATTGGAACAACTAAGCCCTTATTAAAGACTGTAAACCAATAGATAGATTAGGATCAGGGTAAAAACTTTTAACCCAATGAAATGGCAGCTTGATTTGACGAAAAACGAATAACCCACAATCCGATATGATTAGCCCCACAATCCGATATGATTAGCCCAAAAATCAGTAAGTGCCCGATTGACATCCCTATGTTTAAACAGTCTAAAAAAAAAAAGAAAAAAAGAAAGCAAAATGAAACCAACTAACATATTCAGAAACCGCAATTATATTTGGCCATCTTTATTACAGCTACAGTAAATATGCAAAACTAGAGTGCTTGCCATGAAGAGTTAGCATTACCAATTTGGAGTTATATTACAATTTACACACCAGTGTGCTCAACACATCGGTTGAAGCTTTTCCACCTCCAAGATGTGCAGCCTGTCAACCTTCTTTCCTCGACAGTCTCCGGACCGGTCGATAAAAAGCTTGTATGAGCATGTCAGGAACTACACAGACTAACCCAACTAAGTTCTACAGTTCTTTCTATAGAAGACTCAAGTCTACATTTGAAATCCTGGTTTTATTCAATAAACGACTAAAGTAAAACAATGCTGAATCAATCCCTGTCCCAATGGACAAGATTGCCATCAACTTATACATACATACCATATATGATGCTCCTTTGGTCTATGAAGCACTGTAATGAGTACCTCTTGCACGGCCCCTGTTTACATAACCATATCCACCATAGCTTCTACCCCGGTAAGAACCACGGAAACGCCCACCAGCACGACCTCCTCGACCACCCCGATACCTCGAGAATTCCCCAAATGTCTGCATTGATGATAATATATCAATAACAATAAAAATTAATAATATAGAGATCAGATTCCAAATGGGGAGTACCTCCGTGTCTAATTTCATTTGCTCCGAGTATCTAGTTCTTCCATTATTGGGGCCATTGTCCAGTGCATTGCAGGAAATAGAATCGAAAAAGTCGTCCTTATTATAGACAGACTACAAAAAAAAGGGCAAACAGAATGTAACATCATAAGATGTCCCCCATAAACTGTAATTCTACGTTTGCAACCATTAAGAACTCACCTTAGGCAACTCAGCATCCTGCACATCTTGTAACTCTTCATCACTGCCACTTCTGTTCCCTTCTTTATCCTTCGACGTGTAACTTTTCCCCAAATGACCCCATACTTCATCTTTCTTGAATTTCTCATTCATTGCCATAAAATCAAAATCTTCAGTGAATTTTGTCTGTGGGTATGAAACCTTCAAGGCAAACAATTGTTTGTTATTCCATGTACAATTAAAACTTAAATCTAGGAGAAATAGGACCCCTGACAGGAAGCATACTTCATTAAATCAAATTTTAGTGGTGAAAAAGAAAGAAAGAAAAAAAAAATACATGCAACCCAGTCAAGCTCTTACCCCAGCTCCTCTTCCACCACGCCCTCTATAATTGTTACGCGTGTGGTGCGTGCTTCCATTCGGCTGGAAATAGTGCAGCAATACAGGATTAAACCATATACTATGAAAAATCAAGTTAACAGTTAGTAATTCTTACACCAGCATACAGATGGGTAATATCAATAACATGCGAAGAGGCCATGGTAGCACATAACTAAAAGTTAGCCTGAAAATTACTCTGAATACATAAGCATGGCTGGCAGCATAAAAGTGGCAAATTTTCTCGCTTGAATTTCATAAATTTGCACGGGATTAAAGTGAAACCTTTTCCAAAGAGATAAGGCAACAATGTATTCCAAATCAAAGCATTTATAGTAAGGTATACAAAGTTAACTTCAATTTTCACTGAAAGACAAAGGCTGTATAACCTTCATTTTCATCATATCACATCTATATTTACCACCACCCAATGCAACCGCAATACAACCCTGTCTATACCAACTATTTCATTGAGGATTTCCTCATATTGTAATTGCACTAATAATAAATCATCAGTCCAATATGCCTCACATGTTCCTTTTGCTGACATTATTCTCACGGCATTTCCTGAGGCTTTAGACTATCCATACATCAGGTTCAGTTAATAAAATACCAGTAAACCTTGCTTGCACTAATTTTTCCAGCATTTAATAAGAAAGACCAAACAATAGTTGTCATAAAATAACTTCTGCCTTATCTAGCTTTGCTAATAAAGAACCGCAGAATACCCTTTGAGCTTGAGAACTTGGCGGTAAAGGTAATATTGGTGGTTGAGTTTCTGTCATTGCTCGATTTGGTGGTACTGACGGAGGTTTGGATGATATCTGTACTACTTCAACATCTTTCTGCGTTGTTTGTAAAGGATGAGATGCAGTAACTGTGGCAGATCCAAGAAGCTGTCCTGGAGTAATAAGAGAAGGTGTTGGAGTTGGAGTTTCAATAAGAACAGAACCAGATGCCTCAGGAATAGATGGTGCCGTGCGAGAAATGTTCTGCTGTGGCAAAGCTGCAGAACCAGGCATTCCACCAGGTTTGCTAGCAGCTAAAGGTACAGTTGCAATATCAGTTACAGAAGCCGGAAGATGAGCCAGAGATCCCTGGCTAGAACCAGCACTCAACATATGTATATCAACAAGAGCTATGTTTGGTGGATTAACCACTGTTTCAGATACTGACGAAATGGGATTTAGGGGGGGCACATTCAAAGATGAGGTTGAAGCAGGCAACGAAGTAGAGGTCATATTATATGAACTCGCATTGTTTGGCAACATAGGAGAATGATAATCTGGCAAGGAGTTAGATGAGCCAAATGCTGTTGTTGGTAAAGTTGAACTGTAACCTGGAAACTGAATCTGTTGCATGGATGGATGAATTGACAGACCAGGAGGCGGTGTAAGCAACGATTGCTGAGAAAGTTGAGGGAGTGCATTTGGTGAGCCATAGAATCCCTGCCAGTACATTGGCATAGCTAGGCCACTGCCATCTACATTTGGTGGAGATGGTCCCCAGGAATTCATGTTCCCTCCAGGTTGATATAAATGCAGATTACTTTGGAAAGTAGAACCTGGGAGTCCCACTTGAGCAGAATGGGAGCCATGATCTGTCAAAGACCCAGTCAGGGCTGCAGGCAAGCTTGTAGGAGGGGTTGTTGGACGCGGATAGTGAGACTGCATAAAAGCCTAGATGGTAAGCAAGTTTCCCTAGTATAAGAAATATTAGCATAGTTTGTAATATTGTTTGCCTGTATAATTGCAGGGTCGCTGTTAATTGATGAAGCTGCTTGAACCGGTGGAGACGCTTTAACCTGTAAATCCTGTGGAAAAAATATTTGTAATTTAAATTGGAGCTAACCAAAAAATGAAGCAGAAGTAAGAATTCCAATTCAAGCTTTATCCGGAAAGTCAAGGTCAATAAACATGAAAAAGCAACAAACTACAATCAAGTTCACTTGTTGACATAATGCAATCGCATCCCCATGTCCACCATCAACAAAAATTCACAAAAGAAAATTGAAAGAATTGAACAGAGAAATGCTAATTATGATCTCTTGTTTATCTCGACCATAAAATTGAATAATGCCTCTAGTACAAAACTCAAAAGCTATTGGTGGCACTTACATCAAATTGTAGCATCTGTGCTTTATCTCTATTGGAAATATATTCGTCACATTCTCTATAATGTAAATATAAGTTTCTACTGCCAAGTTGATAAAAAATTAAATGGGGACATCTTCCAAAAAGAATAACGAGCACTTCCGCTAATAAACGAAACACATCAATGCAAATAGAGAATTCAAGAGGAAACGGAAAGGCACAATCATCCATATGCACCTTAATATCACTTCCTCTAAAAAGTATGTATTCATAAATCCTGTCACTGGGAGGAACTTGTGGGCCATCTTTTTTTCGTCCTTCCGTTCCAAATGATCTCACTACATAAGATTTTAGAGCATTCATAAGTTTACAACATAGTGTACTGCTGTTTATATAACCTGGATTAAGCATCATTTAAAGGTCAACAAACAAGGAAGACCATTTTAGGTGAGTATAGGTAATCATGATTCACCGAGAAATGCTCATAAGTTTACAGACCCAATTATGAATGGCCACATGAGCTAATTCAAGAAATTCTACTTTGAATCACAGTGAAAAAAACCCAATAGGCATGCTACGGAACCAAAAATTGCAAACTCTTGCCTCAACTCTCAAGCAATAGAAAAAAATACAAGCTATGCTTATTCTACTAAAATGAGCAATAATGCAGGATATTTCAGTTTCAAAGGCAACAAATAAAGAACTAGGGGAATTGTTCCAGCTGTACGTGGGTCAATTTAAATAAACAGTAGACGATTTGAGAACTATGCAGAACGAAGGTCTTAGAACTATGTTTAGGGACCAGTGGTGGGAATCAAACCATGACGTATTCCATGAATATTTTGCAAGAGATTGGAATTATATTTTAACATAAGACAACTAAGTTTTCAGGGATAAGTGGTTCTTTAGAATTGATTAATTTCCCTTGCAAGAACACAGTGCATATAAACTTTATATCTTAACCCAATAGTATCATTCTAATTTATCCAGAAGCAATCTAACACATAGCATTACACACCCATATGGCAACGTATGCAGTAAAATGTTACATGAACATATCCACACCCCAACATAACAAACAGCTTAAGAGAATGCACAAAGAAAAATGAAGATAATCTATTTCTCATGACGTATATCGCGGTGCAAAGACAAAAAAAACAACAGAATCAGGTTATTTCTGATATTTTCACCAAGATTGCCAATGAGGAAACAGAACACAAATCCACAAAAAGGCAGAACAACAATTAATTGAGGAATCTACAAAAATATTTCCAATGATAATCGTGATAAGTAAAATCTACTAAAACGTACATAAATGAGATTTCACGACCCTGACAGGAAAAACCAGAACATAAATCAGACAAATTCGAATTAACTCGGAATAAACAGATCGAAACACACCGAGAAAATCCTAATTTTCCTAACAATCCTCACCGTTGCGTAAACCGATGCTAGACTCTTCGGTGTTGATGTTATACAGTACGCCTTCGTACCTGATCTCACTCTTCGAGGTCAAGCTTATCAAGCTGCCAACATATGTGTCCGCCGACGCTCCTCCACCGCCAGATCTACTGCTCGTGGTCGCCATCGAACTCTCCGCCGCCATCTTCTCGCACCTCTAAATCAATTATTTTATCCAATTATACCTTCACAGAAATGGTAGAGAATTTTGAAGCAGAGACGAGGTGTCGAGACGCTGGAATTTGTTTTGATTCCCTACTAATTTGAGAAAGAATATAAAATAGTGTTAACCCTAAAATATATCCCCAATTTTTTTTAAAAGATTGTGGTTAGGAATATCAATTCGTGTGTTGGGTCGATATTATGTAGTATTTTATTGTATTTGAGATTAATGAATTCGAGTGGTGTTCATACTCATTATTACTAGTATTGCACTCACACAATGCGTGCGTGAGAATTTTAGTTATTTATATTGTAATATTAAATTTGACATTTTATTTATATAACATATATGTCATATTATATTTACATATACTACTTTAATTAATTTTTAATTTTATTTTATAAACCTAAATGCGAATTTTAAGGCATTACCGAAAATAGTGTAATGAAAGAATTGTAGTTTTTCTCATTCAAAATTGATAAGCAAATGCAATGACAACTTAATATTCAGAATACAATTCCTTCAACAAATATATACCTTTTTACTTCAATCTCGAATATGGTTATTTGTTTTGTTAAGGAGAGAGAGGCAGAGGTATTATGTTTCGTAGGGAGGGAGGCAAATATTTTTTGATTCTAAATCATTTCATAGTTTTCTTTTATTGTAGGTTGAAGGGGAAATGTGTATTGTAAATTTGCTCATTAATTTTATATTTTGTGAAAAAATATCTTACAGAATAATATGAAAAATATTGGTTGTCAAGAAAAAATTGAAGAATTAAATTTAATAGATGTTTTGAATGTATGTGGTCAATTAATTTTGGAATATTATTTGACAAAATAATTATAATCTCCTAACTATTATTTTAATTGGAAATTTTAAAATTGATGAATGTATTTAATAAAAATTATTATAATTTGAGTCAATTTTCATATATTTTAGCTATTTATAAATATTAAATACATGAAATTGAAAGTAAAATATTGATCTATGTAATTTAGGTTATAAAGTTTTTATTTAAATTTCATACTTATATTTTTGTGGATAATCTTCTCCTAAATTTGTGATATTCTATATTTTATTATGTTATAATTATGTATTTAATAAATATATTAAACTAAATTAAATAATTTCAAATATTTTATAACGTTTCTCATCAACATTCATAGAACATGAAATTCAAACCATTTAAATTTAATCCCATCAATATTCAATAAAGTTTTATCTAAAATTGTGGTAGTGCTATAATCCCTTTTTTTATGTGATTAATTATTCAAAATCTTAACACACTTTAAAATTATTATTAATACGAAAAAATATTAATATATTTTATAATTGATATATTTTTATTCTATTTGTTGTGTTGTTTGGGTAAATATAACTGAGAACAATAATGTGGTCAAATATGTAAAGTGCAATCAAACAATAATACAATAGAAGAAAAAAAAAACAAAAAAGTCACTTGAGGGACACATAATTGGTATCTCATTATCAATTATTTTGAGAGAACATCAACAACAGAAATGTTATATGTATAATTAGATTATTGAAAATGTACAATAAATGAATTGATTCATCATCGCCTCATTCTTTATACAAAATGCTATCCAATAATAATTAAAATTTTGCAAATGGCTCATCATCGACATATTGGCCATGATTGCAGCAGGTTTAAGAAATATGGAATGACTAAAAAGAATATTCTCTAGAAAGGCAGTGAGCTCGATAAGCATATTTTGACAGATCACGTCATATGTGTTGGTGGCCCGGGGGCTCAAGAGGTAATCATGTACGCGGACAACTTGAGTTCTTCATCGGCCAGGCGAGGGACGGGATCAAGAGCTTCAGAAGCTCACTATGCACAACGTCCATATCTCCAGGGAACTTCATATTCATGATTATGAACATATTGACAGATTCAACTTCTTCATCGAAAAGCTGAAAGGGACTCAATATATTTCTTTGTTTGCTTAGTTTGTACTAAGTGATACAAAACTCATCGTCACTCTCAATTTTTCAATCATTAACCTATTTCAACATATAAATAACATCACGCACACAACAAAATTGATGATAACTATGAAATTACTATGAAATATAACATGCAAATGAAAATTTTAAAATAAATGTAATGCATAAACAAAATTAATAGTGAATTGTTCAACTAAAACTTCATTTATATATAATTATTTTTTTATAAAAAAAGAAACGATTTTGTGTATCCCTAATTATACAATTTTTATATATGTTTTGTGCATGCCTAAAAATCTGGTTATTAGTATGCCTAATGATAAACTTCCTTAAATTTATTCATTTGTTCATGGGAAATAATAATTCTCACATGTATTGTTATACGCCTAATTTTCTCAAAGTCAATATTTAAGAAATAATAAATAAACGTGTACACCTAATTCCCCTATAATTTAGGATTGTGATTTAGGAATATAAATGATTTATGTATATTCCATAATATACGTATCTTAGAAATTTTAGAATAAAATTGTATAGAATCTATAAGATCTAATTTGATACATATTTATTTATTCTCGAAAATTGATTGTAATTAATCTATATATTATATGGAAACAATAATTAAGGAAAAGTCATTCTAATTGATTTTTCATATCCAAAATATATGTATTTTAAAGATTTTAAAGTATAACCATGAATTATTTCTAAAACTCAATTTAAAACATATTTTCCTAATTTTAAAAATTGATGCATGTTATAAGGAAACAATGACTAAAGTAAAATCAATCTTATTAATTTCTATTTAATTTATACATATTTTCCTAAACATATAAATTAATTCGAGAGAAATAATAATTATGGAAAATCAATCTAATTGAGTTATATATATTTCCCTAAAATATACATATAAAAATAATACATATTTCCTATATCGGAAAATTGATTGTAATGCAATGCATATCATTGTAAACTAATTATAGAATGTTTTAAACAATAATTTATAAACAACTAATCAATTGAATATTTTAATGAATTGCTTCCGGTTTATAGATATAGATAAAGGTGGATATTGGTTAAAAAATCATAGTACATTAAATGGCCAACTAATTAAATATTAAATAAAAAACTATATCTACAATAATATTATATATTCATAAATTATTATTAAATAATTTTATAGCAATTATAGATGCCATCCATTATAAATCCAATAATAAAAAATATACCGTATATTAATTATGAAAAAAAAAACTCTCACTAACATACAAAATTGCTACATATTAATTATAAATGCAATCATAAATTAATTATAACTATATTTTTTATTTATAGAATGTTTGACTGGTTAATTAATAAACTATATAGTTATTTAATTAACAATTAATCAACTCAAACAATAATAATTTTTTATTTATAGAATGTTTGACTGATTAATTAATAAACTATATAATTATTTAATTAACAATTAATGCAACTCAAACCTACCATAATTTTTTGTCATATGTTATTTGTTATTTGTTAGTATATCAATCGTGCTTTACACGAAAATAAAATTTAAGTTTATAGAAATAAATATCTGGTTGTAGTGGTAATTAGTATAGTTATTTAAAATAAAAAATATATAAAAGAAATAAATAAAATGCTTACCATCATCTCGAGAAATTAAATATTTTTTTGAAATATTTCTATAAACTTGAATTTTTTTTATTAAAAATGGGCACAATTATAAAATATTGGATAATTTTTTCACTTTTAACAATAAAAGAATACAATTTCTTTAATCATGAAAATGAGGGTAATTTTTAAGTCGGAATTCAAATTTTTACATCTTTATACTAAAATTTGGGTGCAATCATTAGAATATACGGTTTTCAATTCATATAATATAATCGTGATAGGAAATATTTTGTTTTAAAATTTGTGTATGTAGTTTAAGTGGGAAGGAGTGCCCCTCTAATTCTATGTCTAATTGGTTATGATGATGGCTAATGGGAGGGATCTTATGTTGAAAAATTATGTATATTAAATATGAACAAATTTATTGTGTTGATTTATATGAAATTTAGAGTGGATATATTTTAGGAAAATTAATTATATTCTTATTTAAATAAAATACTAGCTTTACACCTAAGCGTTGCACAGACTAAAATATGTATAAGTATATTTTATGATATTGAAATATAATTAATAAAATCATAATATATATATATATATATATATATATATATTTATATATATATTATTTAATTGTTCAAAAATAAATCTAATTTTCATTTATTAATATAATTATTATATAATATACTTTCTATATCTCATAAAGATGTTTAGGGATGATATACCAGACTTTTTCTACCATACTGAATTTTACGACATGTGATAACATTACCGTACCGAAGTTTTCAATATACTTTAATTTGGCATACCAAAGGTTCAGTATGGTTACGGTATGACATAATTTATACACTATCATCGTACTATTATTTTGATATGTCGATATCGTACAAATTTTTTTTGATATCCTATAATTTTGACGATTCTTTCTACTAATATTTAATTAAAAATATGTTTATACCAATAATAATCTTTTAAGTAAAAAAGGGAATATAAAAATAGATATTAGATATTTTTTTTTCTCATCCCTAATATTTCATATCTAGTATATATTTAGATTTTTAAAAACATAAAACTACAAACACAAAAATCGATGTTTGATTTATAAAATTAATTGATAATACATTATATTAATATTATTTAAAATAATAAATAAAATGATTAGTGAAATTAAAATTTAAAGAAAAACTAACACAAATGTTTAAAATATTATTATCATTATAATATTAAAAAAACATAGCAAACACAATAAATAAAAAATAATATTGTAGTTGATGTAATTTTTTTAGAAAAAATTGTAATATTTGGAATTTTTTTTTTAAAAAGTATTTATTATGTTAATATAAAATTATTTAACATGAAATCGAAAAAATTGAAAATGAGGTGAAAAATATATTAAAATTATTGCTATAAATTTTTTTTAAAAAAAAATTGCTACTTTATGTTTTGGAGGAAACAATTTTTGTAGACTAATATATACATAAATATAGATTATATAAATATATATATATATATATATATATAGAATAGATATAGATAATGTGATGTTTAATTTTTTAAATAAAAAAAATTAATATATAAAAGTTTTGGAAGGAGTAATTTTTTGTGGAGTTGGTCTCCTGAGAGACCGTTGCACTATTTTTTATTAAGAGACGAATCAAGATCCACACCCATATACAAAAAAGAAACCAACCCGACACCATCGCTCCACCACCCCTCACACACACACCCCTTCTCTCTCTCATCCTTCTCCTCCCAAATCACACCCCACTCATCTCCCCATCGTCGCCGCGCCGCTCATGGATATCCGCCGAAGGCCGGCCAAACCTCTTCCTCCTTCCGCCTTTGCTCCCTCCGTCGCCGATCACTAGCTATCGTCCCCTAAAGCATCAGATGCTCTCCCGCTCCTGCTCTACCTTACCAATGGCATTTTCTTCACCGGTGGCGGTACAATATCCGGAATTCCACTCGACTACACATACTCATGCTCTTTGAGCTGGCTGGGATTCTCTGCCTCATCGCCTCGTTCATCTACCTGCTAGGCTTTTTTGGCATCGATTTCGTGCAGTCGTTCATCTTGAAACAGGACAGTGACGAGGAGCAACAACGGTTTATACTCCATGAAGATCGGAAGATCCATTGCAGTTTGCCGCCGTCGGCTCCAGTTGTGGCAAAGCTGAATAATGATTATTAAAGAGGTCGAAAAAATCATTATTTGCATTATTTAATAAAATAAAATACATCATTTAATGGATAACAATACATTATTTCATATGGGGGAATCAGATTTGAAGAAGCTCTTGGTGATTTGATTAGCAAATAACTTGATAGATAGGGCAATTCCTGCACAGTTTGGGAGTATAGAATGGCTTGAAGTTCTTGATCTATAGAATCTTAGACTTAGTGGTGAGATCCCTGAATAGATCACCAAATGCAGGTTCCTCCTGGAATTGTGAGTTCAATCTTGTGTTTGCATTGATGTTTAATTCTTGATTCTGTTGATGAACATGTGAATTATACTTGCAGGAAAATTTCTAGAAACTCTTTGGAGGGAGGGATTCTACAAAAACTCAACAATATTTCCTACCTCGAAATTCTTGATCTACACAAGAATAAAATCATTGGTAGCATACCATTGACCATAGGGAACCTATCAAATTTAGTGCCTTTAGATCTATTAGAGAATATACTCTCTGGTTTAATTCCTTCCAGTATTGGAAACTTGATGAACTTAACTTACTTCAGTGTCTCTAACAACAACCTATCCTTCAATCCCTTCGGTTCAAAGCATCCAACAGTTTGGATCATCTGCCTTTCTTCACAATCCAGACCTTTGTGATGATCCATTGGAGAAATCTATCAACATGAAGGCTCGTAGCAAGAGGACAGAAGATGAAAATGATGGTTGTGGAGAGCACTCCATTAGCTTCATACGATTCAAATGTGATGGTCGGGAAATTAGTCCTCTTCGGCAAGAGTTTACCAAGTTCGAGAATTGGGAAACATGCACACAAGCTCTGCCATCATGTCTTGGAGAAAGTTGTGGTTTGAGAAACCCTGCTTTAGAGTGCCATAGAAAAATATCATCGCTGCCAAATTCGGCAACCCCATGGCGGAATTGTAGTGCGGAAATTTTGTGATTTTTATTTGATTCTATAGAAAGTGATGAGGCTATTCAATTTACATACTCGGGAGCCACAAGGCCAAACATGTGGGGATTACATTATTTTACATGAGTTGAATACATTATTTCTTTGTCTTAATACATTATTTTGAAAAAAAAAATGAATTACATTATTTACAGTATAAGAATACATAATTTCAATAGATTAAATTCATTACTTCAATGAGTTAAACATCATTTCATATTTTAATACTTTATTTAGAACAAGAGAATGAATTACATCATTTATAGTATAAGAATACACCATTTCAATGAATTGAATACATAATTTCATGTTTTAATACATTATTTAGAACAAATAAATAAATTACATCATTTATGGTATAAGAACACATTATTTCAATGAATCAAATACATTATTTCATATCTTACTGAAATATTTAAAACAAAAGAATGATTATATCATTTACATAAAAAGAATACATTATTTCAATTAATTTTGAATACATCATTTCAGATTTAATTACATTATTTATAACAATAAATTACATCATTTACAAAAGAAAAATACATTATTTATAAAGAAATATCACACTCCCACATTTATCAAGCATTGTAGCGAATCTAATCATGTGATCAGTGCAGATGTAGCTGGACAATCTCTCCACCACCACCTCCGATATTGGACACGTACATTGCATCTCATAGGCCAAATGTTGAACACCTTAAGTGCCTTCTCAAAGAACAGCAAAGGAGATCCACTAAGTATGGGGGAGACTTTAAACACTTTAATGTTCTAACAACCGTCAAGAAGAACATGAACACAAAATCAAATCAAAAGGAAAGCAAACCAGGAATAAGGTGCAACCACATTAGACAACCTTCTGTCGATTAGATAAAATGTAACTAAGAGATTAAAATTTTATTTTACCTAAAAAAGAAGAGTTGGAGAAATCGAGCAAACTATGTCTTCCTCCTCTCTTCCACCTTCGTCGTAAAATTTTCCGAGAAGAACAGAACAACGCCACTAGGAATGAAAAGGGGAAATTAATATGGGGTAAAACATGTGAATGAGAGAGTATTTAGTGTAAGAAAACTTTTTGAGAGAATATCCGAGCGAAAGGGGAAAGAATGTGATTTTGGGGCAAATTTGCAAAATTTCATAACTTAAAAGATATTTTAGGAAATATTAATTAAAAGATCCAATTAAAATAAATGAATAGGTTTAGATCCGTCTTATAATAAAAAAATGGCGAGACCGTCTAATCCAGGAACTTTGCCTTTTTTTTGTGACTACTTTGATTTAATATATATAAAGATATATAGATATAGATATATAGAGTACATATAGATAATAAGATGTTTTATTTTTTAAATAAAAATTAATTTATAAAAGTTTTTTGGGACTACTTTGCTTTAATATACTCCCTCCGTCCCAGTTCAATTATCCATCTTTCCTTTTTCGTCCGTGTCATTTAATTGTCCCCTTACCTAAAATGAAAATTTAATACTCACTCACTAACAAAATATTAATTTTCTCTATCTCTACTCACAATGGTTATTATGCCAAATCACAAGGGGACAAATAAACCAGGACGGATGTATTATATATAGATATCGTTATTTGTAAATCGTGAAGCTATAATTATATTATATTTAACTGTAAATTCTCACATGATCCCATAAAAATATGGGCATCAAAATGAAGACCATGCTAGTGCAACCAAGATTGAAAGAGGCATTGGATGAAAATAGCTTCTCAACATAGACAAAAGAGCAGAGGAAGAAGTTGTTTATTAAATAAGACACATAGTACTATTATCCTATGTGTTCGAGATAAGGTTTTAAGGGAAATATTGCAAGTAGAACAATTAAAGGTTAGAAAAAATTACAAAATTTGTATCTGAAATCCCTGGCTAATAAGCTATATCTCAAACATAAGTTATATACTTGAAAGTTTACAGATGACATAAATATTTTGGATCAATCAGATAATTACAATTACATTGGTGTGAAATTGAGAGATGAAAATAAGGTAATACACTTTTTAAATGCTGCTATCCTGCATCTTATGAGAACTTTAAAGATTGCGTAGACCTCTTTCACAAGTATTCTAGGATTGATTTAAATTATAGATAACAAAAGCTTTAAGGGCTGTGCGGTATGGTTACGTGCCATGCTAAACTGTCTCTTTTGGCCGGAGTTAAATTTGTGGTTAATTGCTTAGAAGCATCTTAGAATATAATGCAAGAATTGCTATCCTGCATCTTATGAGAACTTTAAAGATGCAATGATTTATGGAGAGGAGCCACAATTACTCTAGAAGATGTCATTTTTGCCTTGAGACTAATGAGGTACAAAAGCTAGCCATAAGTCAGAGAAATGATAAGACTGCAGTTGGTCTTTTCTGTAAAGGCCAAGAGTAAGAAGTTTCTAAAATTTAAGAAAGTTATAGTTACTGAACAAGTGGAAAGAGGATCAACTGAAGGATCATAGAAGATGCAATAACTGCAAGAAAATATGACATTTACAGAAGAATTGTCATAGCTTCTTAAGGATGAAACAGTTACAGAGACATGAGCAGAATATGGTTCAGTCCAAATATCAAAATAAGACTGATGAGGTTTTGAATATATCAGAAAACTCCATTCAATGGGAGTGAATCTGGACTTTGGATGGTATTTCCATATGTGCTATAAATTATCCTCGTTTTGAAGAATTTTCAAAAAGATTTATTGGATCTATCATACTGGAACCAATCTTGTTAAGTTAAAGGCATAGGGTCAATCAAGATTGAATGAAGTGATGATTCTGCAAAGAAACTCACAGAAGTCAGATATGTTCCAGGGTTGAAAAAGGATCTTATATTTGTTGGATGGTTAGAGGCAAGAGATACAAGTTCAGAGCTGAAGACGAGTTCATGTTTGTGAAAAAAAAAACTCCAGAGTTGGACTCAAGGGAGTAAGGAAGAACAATATATTATTTACAACATAGAACTATAATTGGAATGTCAACCATAAAAGACTATTCTAGTTTATGGCATCTAAAATGTGGTATATGAGTGAGAAAAAACCTGAACATCCTACAGAAGAAATGTTTGATCAAGTGCAGTAAAGATATTAAGGTGGAGTAAGAAATGTTTGATCAAGTGCAGTAAAGCTATTAAGGTGGAGTTATGTGAAGAATGTGCTCTGGGAAAAAGCACCAAGAATTTATATACCATATGTAAACACACTTTTACTGCAACAATTGATTATGTTCATAGTGATTTGTGGGAACCTGCTAGATTCGAGTCACTAGGCAGGGGGAAATATTACTTGCTGCGTATAGATGATTATACAAGGAAATCTTAGTTATACATTATGAAGTCTAAATCTTAGACTTTTGAGAAATTCAAATTGTGGTATGCAAATAATTAATGAGAAGAACAAGAGATTAAGGTGTCTTAGAACTGATAATGGAACTGAATTCACCTCTGATATTTTTCAAGATTTTTGTGAAGAAAAGGGAATTAAAAGACCCAAAACAGTTTGATGAATCAAACTTCTCATATTGCTATAGATTTTAAAATTCCTGAAGAATTATATAGTGGAAGAAGGCCTAGTTATGCATACCTCAAGGTTTTTGGGTGTCAGACCTTTGCTCATTTGAAGCAAGATAAGTTGGAACCAAGAGCTAAGTGTATTTTCATGGGATATCTATCTGGAGTCAAAAGATACCAGTTATGGTGTGTAGAACCAGGGAAACAAAAGGTAATCATCATCATGGATGTTGTATTTCATGAATTGAAGATGTCTTATTCCAGAAAAAATCAATTTGAGGTGGAGGATTTAGGAAGTAATCCTACAAATGAAGAATATTATATAGCAGGTGTGAAGCATGAAGTTACTGGTAATCTGAGGGAGATAACTCTAAATATGTCAGTCACTATTTCATAGCTATCCTCAAAGGTTCAGTCAATTTGTTTACACTTTTAATGCTCTAGTTATGGCTGAACTGGTGGAATATGTTGAACCAAAAACATATGAAGAAGCTTGTTGTGATTTGAAAAGTGTGTGAGACCAAAAATAGCAAAATCGAAGGGATGCTTAAGTATGCAAAGTGTACTATGTTCTTTATTCAAGTACTATAGTCCCATATCCATACAGATGCAAAAGAATTCTGATTAACAACTAATTAAGCAGAAAATAAGGGACTAATCTCGTAAATCCCAAGATTAGTTATGAAAGATTCCCCAAACTGAAAGGATGTGATGGTGTCATATAACTAAATGAAGCCATTCGTCTCTCCAGGCTCATCCTTCAATAGGGATCCGAAGGACCTCCTTTAGGAGCTTTCTCATGACTTAGTTGTGGTTTCCTAAATCTTGTTTGGCTCGGAAGAAGACTCTTCTTCCAGCTCTCCCCTCCATCTAGAGTGGGTCCGTCATATAATATAAGATCCTTCGAGTGTCTCTCTCGTCATAGCTGATTAGTCACTACCTTATTTGGGAGCACAAGTCTTTAGCTTATTCTTGAGGACGAGGGGCGTAAATTACTTCCTCCCACATTTGATGGACAGTGTGGCCCTTCGCTCACCACTGGGTTTAGGCCACTCTTTTGTTTTGGGCCACCTCTATGAGTTCTGACCTTGACCCATAATAATAACCCCTTGCTTTTGCCTAAGTCTTTAGAGCTGGGTGAAGGCATAAAAATCCTGAAATCAAAGTCAATGTCAGAATCACATTCCTTACAAAACAAATGAGTTATCCATAGTTAGCGAATTTGCTTGAAATTATTCAAAGAACATTTATCATAGCTCATAAAGTGTTATGTTTATTCAAGTGGGCCTCATGAGGCAGTGGTTCTTAAATTTTGCAGGATGTTCGTCGTTCAGGGCCTTATGAGACTTTGCTTTATGGAGCTTCGAGTGATTCCTTTCGATGGAACTTCGAAGAGCTTTATTAGGTGCGAGTATTATTCACTTCTGCAAAGGGATATCAGATACAACTTTTGGGCTCTTGGCCTTTTTCGGTCTGGAGGTGGCAAAACCAGAACAAATAGCCGAACCAGGAATAAAATAAAGCAAGAAGACATTCCCCATACCACGAACACTAGATAGAAGAGGAATTGGCAAGGAAGCCAGAACTTCCGAAACAATCAGGCAAACAACCAAAGAAACTTCCAGAACCAAGGGAACAACCACCAAGGAAACTTCGCCATCCAACGCTGCAACTGCTATGAAAGAAAACATCAGGGAGAGTGCGCAACACTTCTAGCAAACTATTACAACTGTGGGAGGATCGGACACTACTCTTCATAGTGTCACCAAGGGAACAACAAGAAAGATTCCACAACCAGTGTCAAGGCAACCAAGGCAACACCTAACTGCGTACACTGTAGGGCCGATTGCAGCCTCAAAATTCTCAAAATTGTGCCATCGAAGCAAGGCCAATTCAACAAGTGCCCCAACAAAAGAGCAACCACAATAAGAACAAGAACAAGAACCGCAACCAGCATGCCAAGGAGAGAAAGAGGATCAACTCAGAGAGAGCGAAGCACGACTTATGCATAGTAACTCTAACCGGAGGATCAACTCTCTCAAACTACATATGACCGACCATAGAAATTCACTTAGGGTCTTGCGTAGTACAAGCCGACAGCCTGAATGTTCTGCAAATGATAGAGATGGATGTAATACTTGGAATGGATTGGTTGGAAGCAAATCATGCTACCATATGCTCCAAGGACAAGATAGTTTCTTTTAAGCAACATGAGAGAGAACTAGTGTACTTGTGCATAGTAAAGAAAGGGACAAAGATTCCCATAATTTCCGTGATGCAAGCCTATCGTCTGGAAAGCATAAAAGATAGTCGAGATTTCCTAGTTTATCTGAAAAAAGAGGAAAATAAGGATATATATGTCAATGAAGTTGAGTTCATAAGAGAATTCGACGATTTATTGATCGATGCAAAATCTGCACACAGATTATAGCACAGGGCAAATAAATTTATAGATAACCCGAAGGTATGTCGAACCCACAGAGATAGTGCAACAAAAGTAATTCATGTACTGAGTGTAGTTTTTCAATCTTTTGTTTGGGCAAAACCAAATTTGAGAGTTTTTTTTTGGGTTTTATGAAAACAACTTTTAAAGAAATTCAAATAAAGAAAGCATAGATCCTAAGGAAATCTACCAATCTGATCAACATGCAAGAAACAAATAATTCAAACCCATAAAATATACTTTTGGTGGAAAATCTGGTAAAGTGGAATCAACTCCTTGGTCGGGCAGTCAAAACCTAGATTATTAACTAGTGATTATCTCCTCTCGGTCTCAAAAACACAAGTTAATCAATATCAATAAAAATCAGATTAATCCGACAATTGAATTCTTCTTGGTCGGACAGAAAATCAAATGTATTAAACTCTCACTTCCTATTATCAATTTTCACCTCTCGGTGCTTCAATTAATAACAAAAACCTATTCCAATCTTCATCTCTCGATCCTTCAAATGAAAATAGATTTGAAATAAAACCAAAGAGTTTAAACCAATAAAAGGGTTTGAAGAATTCAAATCAAAATATGTATCACAGATGGAGAAACCCTAGAATCGATAAAGAATCTAGCCTAGCATATTAAAAATAAACATTGAAACAAAAATTAAATATTGCATTAAAATAAAGGTGCAGAAAAATAAAGGTGCAATAAAATAAAGTTTTTGATTCCAGCCCTAAAAACTAAAGAAACTAAACTATGAACTGAAATTTAAAGTTGGACTGGAATGATTAATAATGAACTAGACATGAGTTATATATAGGAGTAGGGTTGAGGCCTTGGATGGTAGGAATTGATGAAATTAGGAATTTCCTTCTTGAGTTGATAATATTTGATATTTTCCTTCTTTGCTCAAAACTTCAAAAGGAATAATTTTCTTGGTTGAAACTTCCCCTTTGGGGTCTTCATTGCTTCCAAATTGATGTGTAACTTGAATCCCAAGCAATTCTCGCCCAAAATATGTGAAAATCTCGCAGAATCTCGCCAAAACAGTCCATCTCGGTCGAGATGGACCTTGCCTTGGTCGAAACAGAGACCATTTTCGCCACTTTCGACCCTTCTGCGCAGTCTCACGGTTTTGGCCATAACTTTTGTTCCCGAACTCCGATTGACCCGATTCCAGTTGCGTTGGAAAGATAAATGAAATATCTTTCTAATACTGTGCTCCATTAGCTTAGATTCCTTCTGTGGAAGAAGTAGTGACTGTTTCTTTGATCATCTACTGCTTTCGGTACGGGTTTCAATTGGATTTGGCCTAAAACCTGCAAAATCTTACCATGACAAGCATAATACCCTCTAATAAATACTCATGCTCAATTTATTCATGAAAACAAACTAAAATGCATAAAAGAAATAAGAAAACAATGCAATAAGTGAGTAGAAATATGAGCTTATCATGTATTTCGAGATGAATTATCCAGTTTGCTGCCAGACAAGCAACTAGAATTCACCATCGACTTGGAACCACGTGCAACTCCAATCTCAAAGGCCCTATATAGAATGGTGCCGACTGCAAGAATTGAAGGTGCAGTTACAAGAGTTATTAGACCTGGGCATCATTAGACCCAATGTTTCGCCATGGGGAGCGTTTGTCCTCTTTGTGAAGAAGAAAGATAGCTCAATGCGCATAGATTATCAACAGCTGAACAAGCTCACTTTGAAGAATAGGTATCCTCTCACAAGGATTGATGATCTATTTGATCACCTTAAGGGAGAAAAAGTCTTTTCAAAGATTGACCTGATGTTAGGTGTTGATATGTAAATCCCACCCTTAATTTGATATTTTGATGTGTCAAAACTAAATTCCAAGGTCTAGAGTAATTATTTCTTTAATCCTTGTATAAGACTATTGAGTTGTTATAGTTCGACTGGAAGCAATCAGCCAAAAACTGTGAAGACAGTTCGAGAAGCTTTATGCGAAGAAAACTGTGAAGATAGTTCGAGAAGCTTTATGGAAGAAAAACTGTGAAGACAGTTCAAGAAGAACTGCAAAAAACTACGAGAGCTAATCAGAGTAATAAGCAAAGATAACTACGCATGCAGTTTAGAAATGCTAAGGACAAAACATCGCTGAAAACTGTGGACACAGTTTTCGCAAACGAGGATGTGAGAAACTGTCGAGGGTATCTCACAGTTTCAAGATAAGCAGATTCACACGGTAGAGATCACGTGAAAAATAAGGAGCTAAACATTTGTAAAGAGGTTTGGAATCTCAATGATAAGGAACGAAGAATCAGACAGTTATGACAGAAGTCTAACGTTGTTTGAGTCTGACACAACAAGTACAAAACTGCCTCAGAAAAAGCATGGCTGTGTTCAGAAAAAGCAGAGGAGCAGGTCTGCGACAACAAAAAGTATGGCCGGTGATTGGACAACATCTACCTTGTCTCTACCGACTACTTTTCAAAGTTTTGTCTATAAATAACAGAAGGACCAGAGAGACAACAACCAATCTTCGACACATTCAAAGCTTGCCGTCACTCTACTGAATTTAAAGCTCAAACACATTTAAAGCTCTCAACCAAACGGCATTAACTTCGTGTTTCATTTACTGAACACGAGGCTTTATTGCTCAAGGAATCTTTTGTGATTCACCGTGTGACCTTAAGTATACGAGACAGTTTAGCATGGCACGTAACCATACCGCACAACCCTTAAATCTTTTGTTATCTATAATTTAAATCAATCCAATAATACTTGTGAAAGAGGTCTAAACAAGCTACACTCGTAGACGTTTACGCAAAGCCCTCCCACTATTCACATGATTTAAATTATTTGTCTAGAAATCCCAACAACCGTACCCATGCACCTCTAGGAACTAGCAAGCTACACTCGTAGACGTTTACTAGAACGAGAGATACACTTATAGCCTAGGACCGCTTTGTGGAGGTCTATTGATTTTAATTAAAAAATCTGCTTAGTATTTTTCTTTTAAAAAGGTTTCTTTATGCGCACACATAATTTCTTTGTCATTATATTTTCCAAATTTTTGCATGTAATTAAACAAGCCCAAAAATTCCCAAAATATAATCCAACAAAAGAAATTAATCACATAAGCATGCTTGAAAAGCTGTAAATAATAAAAGCGATAAAACATGCTTTTCCTATTATCTACACATGCTTAATTGGCGCACATAAATAAATCACATATCATACGAGGACAATTAAGGCAAACAAAAATTCCTCGTGGCCCCAAAAATAGAAAAAATAAATTCTATCTATTACAATTTGAATTTTGAATTAATTTGGATAATTCCAAATCTTTTCAAATCTTCAAGGGCCTCCAAATCTTCAACCACCAAATCTTTTGGGATTTAGGCCGTTGTGATCTGATGATTTGCCCTAACCCTGATGCAAACCCTAGGGTTTACACAGGATTGTACAAACCACCAAAACACGAGCCATCGCGACGGGACAACAGCAGCCGACAACAGCCACAGTCGCCGCCGCCGGCCAGCCGCCGCGCGCTGCTGCCGTGCCGTGTCCACGCTCGCCCCTCGCCACGCCCGTGCGCAGGCCGCGTGCCGTGGGTGCTGCCCAATAGTGCTGTGCGCCCCGGCCCGCGCGCCTGTCCTGCGCCACGTGCCGTCGTCCGCCGTCGGCCCTCTGTCGGCTCCGTCTTCGTTCTTCGTCCTCGACCCGTCAAATTAAATTTGAAAAAATTACAGAAAAAACTATTCTATTACAAATTTTCAAATCTAAACTAATCACGGATTTTCTCGTGATTTTACAAAATTAATCCAGCCCTACACGGATAAACCACCACGGGCTGAATTACACGGGTTGCCACGAGGAACAAAAACCAAACACAATAAACAGTAAATCCATACATGCATATTGAATTCAATTATGAAGAACAGAGCCATAAATCAGAAACCTGGCTCTGATACCAATTGTAGGGTTTTTACCGTGAACCGAATCACCAAAAACCAATTTGAACCGGATTGATTTATGGATATTGCACATAATTCAAATTCACAAAAACCTAGCATGCTCCTATGAATTTAATGCATATTTGTGGATTGAGAGATTACCGTAATTCCGTCGTCTCTGTACCGATCTTTTGCGTTTGAATTCCAAACTTCAATTCAACCACGCAATTCAATTTCTCTGCGGAAACATAAATTAGAATACTAATTTCTAGAATAAAATCGAAAGAACAAAGAGGAAGAAGCAAATCTGTTGTTCTCCAGATTAGATCTTCAGATCTGTATCCCGGTGCCGATCAAATCTACTACTGGTGAGGACTCCGTAGATCTGTGGCTTGAGCAGGACCAGGATCGAAATTCTCCTCCTCTGACAATGAAGTCGGTGCCTCTCTCTCTGCCCTAGGGTTTTGACTGATTTGAATAATCACAAAAAGGTTGGCTAGGGATTCCAGAGAGAGTGGTCTATTTATAGACCCAGGGTTTTATCCCTGATGGGCTACTGGGCTCAATTCAGCACACTTATTTGGGCCAGACCTGGGACCTAATGCAAATAATAAAGTGGGCCTATAAATTAATTAATTCCCATGTCCACAACCCATGACATAATTAATTAATTATAATTAATTCTTTTTCACCACAGAATTAATACTGACCTACCCCTTTATTACCACGTTATGAGAACGGGCTGCATTAATTGAGAATCCCCATATTTAAGGTTACCGGACATCCATTAATTAATCGGAGCCTCTGACAAGCTCTAAATACAATTAATTAATATCTTATTATTCCTGAGTAGTACCACTCAAACCTTATCACTCGTGCCTGAACTTAATCAGCCTGGAGGACTTTGACACGATGAATGTTATTGAGCTCCTCAAGGAATGTCTCCATCCTATTACTCGGATATGGTTACCTAAACCAGTCTCAGGCGGTAGTACACGAACTGCTGTTACCCAAAATGCGGATATACGAGCACGTTACTTAGGCTCTCCACCATGGCAAGTCAAAGCAACAGTCAACCCGTGCAAACCCCTGAACCTTCGTTAGGGTTTAGACTCAATCAATATAACGAGATCTTGTATTCGCTGATGTCAGACAGACGAATACATCTCACTGCGGTCCATCAATATGCCACCTCTGCGTACCAGCATGTCAAGTAACCAAGACAGACTACTTATTCCGACAATGCCGCAACCATCCGGACAAACGTATCCTCATACGTTGTCTCGGCTGTGATCAGGTTTATGTCTCACTAGGTCAAGTGATCATACTGTCTTCTGCGATCTACAACACGCTGTATGATTGTTCCTATCGGTGAGACAAGAGGATACCATTGTTCATACATGTACGATTGTTAACAGATAGGAGAAATAAACCGTTGTATACTCATTATAATAAATGCTTTCAGTATACAAAACCCATCAATTTCCCACTTATACTCAAAGCATAACTAAGCTATTACAGAGTATACAGTCCGTCTATCTAGTCTGCTGTCTCTTTAACCACTATCAGTGGTCGGCATCCACCTCAGACCCAGCTCACGAATATGTCTTTCGTAAACTTTCTGCGGCAAGCTCTTTGTAAATGGATCAGCAAGATTGTCAGCAGTGTCAATCTTCTTAATCAGCACATCGCCCCTCGATACGATTTCTCGTATGATATGGTACTTTTTCTCTATGTGTTTGCTTGCCCTGTGAGACCGCGGTTCCTTTGAGTTTGCCATTGCACCAGAGTTATCACAATAAATTGTGATGCTCCTCGGCAAACTCGGGATCACGCCCAACTCTAAAAGGTAGTTCCGGAGCCACACCCCCTCTTTCGAGGCACCGGAGGCGGCGACATATTCCGCCTCCATGGTGGAGTCAGCAATGCATTTCTGCTTTGAGCTCCTCCAAGATACAGCTCCACCTCCCAGGGTAAACACATATCCTGAGGTCGATTTCTTCTCATCCTGGTCCCCTTGGAAATCCGAGTTTGTATAACTCACAGGGCACAAATCCTCACTTTGATAAACTAGGCAGAAATTCCTAGTTCTTTTCAAATACTTGAGGATGTGCTTTACAGCAGTCCAGTGCGCCTTTCCAGGGTTAGACTGATATCTTGCTACCATGCCAACGGCATAACAGATATCTGGCCTGGTACACATCATCGCATACATGAGACTATAACTAGTATATAGGATAAATTCGATATACATTCCATGTGCGTTCAACATTCTTGGTTATAAATTTATTTGACCACTGTTCTATAATTATTCTGGTTAAAATATCAGTGATCATATATGCATCGTTGTTGGGGAATTGTTAGAATTTATTCTATTTCTAGTTTGTTTTTAAATTCATTGGATTAAGTTTTTAAATTTTATTTTTATTTATTTATTTTACTGCTCTGTGTGTTTGGCATGAGTTGGATTTCGTGTCGGGTCACTGTATCGATCGTTGATCGACACAAGCAGTTCTTTCTTGTCGATCAACACGCTCTGCGTTGGTTGATGTCGACTGAAATTTTCAATTTTGTTTGTTTTCTCAGGTCTTGCATAAACACAAGGGCTCAAGGCAAACTGCTTGAAGTATTTGACCCAAAAATCGAGGCAACAATCAGAAGAAGGCACAACAAGAAGAGCAATAACACAACCATTGCGATGGAGCCACCACACAATCACAACCAAGACGATGATCATGAGATGCTACCCCTGGTGGATCGGGACACGCAAATCACAACAAGGTATGCTCTCTTGCTGATCTAAGAGGTGAACGAGATGCGAAATATGGTTAGACATCTGATGGCTGAAAGGGAAGCTGAATGAGCTGAAGTTGCAAGAAGGCAAAGGAAATTGGAATGAGAGAGACGGCTTAGAGAGGACTCCGACGATGAGGATCCAAATGCCATGACGAGGAAGTATAGACCACAACCCGGAAATGAGGGCTTGTTATTGACATCAATGCTAATAACTTTGAACTTAAAACCGGTCTTATTCAGATGGTTCAGCAGAACCAATTTGGTGGTCGAGCTGTGGAGGATCCATATACACACCTCTGAATATTTGTGGAGGTGTGTGGCACTGTCAAGTAGAATGGAGTCAGCAAGGATGTAATCCGGTTGCGTCTGTTCCCCTTCTCACTTAGGGATCAAGCACGAACTTTGTTTACAACCTTGGACTGTAGCAGCATCAGGACATGAGATGATCTCCGATCAGAATTCCTCTCCACCTTCTTCCCATCATCCGTGATCATTCGAAGGACGATGTAGATACTGCAATTCCATCAGAGGATCGATAAGTCCTCGTTCGAGGCAAGAGCAAGTTCAATGAGCTATTGAGGTGTTGTCCCAATCAAGGAGTTGATACCGAGGAGCAGGCACACATCTTCTACCGAGGGATAAATGAAAGAACTCAAGAGTCGGTGGACAATGCAGCTGGAGGTTCTCCTATGAGCAAATATGCTGACAAGGCCCTCAAGCTGTTCAAGAAGATGGTCATGCACACTCAAAAGTGGGCGAATTCAAGGAGGCCTCAAGTCATGACGGTTGAGAAGAAGGAAACCAATGACACCCTAAAGTTGGCAATCGAGAAGCTCAAGGAGGAGATGGAAAAGTTAACCACTAATGTTTCTGTTGTTGCTGCTGCACAAGTTGATCCCATAGCCAATGTCAAGTATATGAGCCAAGGAGGTTATCAGAATCAGTACCGGCAAGGGAGACACCAACACTACCCTCCGAGAGCTCATCCCAGTTTTTTTATGCCTAGCTAGAAGGCGCGGAACACCCTCCACCTGGTTTTGATGTGCAAAATGGTGAAATCGTGGAGAAGAAGAAGGATAGTCTCAATGAGATGTTAACCAAGTTCATTAAAACTTTATATTACCGGGTTGGAAAGATTGACCAAGAAGTGGTAGGGGGGAACACAAAGGTGGATCAACTTGGAAGGCATGTGCAAATGATCGAGACTCAAGTTAGTCAAATTGCTACCTCACTTGGGACGCAACACAAACATTGGAAGCTGTCCTACATCACTGAAGTGAACCCCAAGTACTAAAAGGAGTGCAAGGCAATAAGTTTGAGGTTTGGGACGAGCAACAAAAGTCCGAAGATGCCCCAAAACCAGTTTGGGGGAGAGATGGAGGATTTCCTCACGGAGGAGACCTCTGTATCAAACGATATACCCCATACCGGTCGATATAGAGAGGTCAACACAAGAGGAATGTCGAGCGATGAGGAGCAAGATCAGACACAGCGAGCCTCGACCAAGATGCGCATGTCACCCGACGCACCACATGTCAATCGACATGCCCAGCAGAGTGCAGTGACCAACACAGCCCTATCTCGGTCAAAATAGAAGAAGGCCTAAAGCAAGAATTCAACTAAAAAAGCTGCTCCAATTCCTTCGATGCCCTTTTCTTAAAGATTTGCCAAACAAAAGGAGGGCTTGAAGTTTGCTAGGTTCGTGGAAAATTTGAAGAAGATAAGTATCAACTAACCACTCATTAAAGCCTTGAGGGAGATCCCAGGATACATGAAGTGCCTCCGTAAGTTGATGTGCGGAAATAAACAAGTTGTGGAGAATTCAACCGACAAGCTTCACAGTATACTACTCCAAAAGAAAGTGCCAATCAAAAGGAGTGATCCAGGTTGTTTCTCAATCCCAGTCAAGATCGGGGGGATTGAATTTCAAAGGGAGTTGTGCGACACTGGAGCCAACATCAATCTTATGCCATATTCCTTCTTCAAGCGCCACAACGTTGGAGAAATGAGGCCGACTACAATAACTCTGCTGATGGCAGACTGATCTCTGTCCTAGCCCAAAGGTATACTAGAGGATGTTCTAATTCGCCTGTGTCATCTAATCTTTCTTGCAGATTTTGTAGTGTTTGACATGAAGGAAGACATCAACATGCCTCTCATCTTGGGACGAGAATTCTTGGATACAAGTGTCGTTGTAATCAACTGTAGGACTAGCGAGATCCCTTTGCATACGAATGATGAGAACATCAAATTTGTGGTCGAAAAAAGCTGACAACAGTCTGAGTGCGACCGGATCACATCTGTTAAAGACTCTGAAGACGAGATGGAAGTACTGGAGAAGAAAAAGAGGAGCGAGCTGCCATTAAATGCGAGCGAGGGAACGAGATGCCAAAATTGTCAATTACACTATCTCTTCCCGAGCTCACTACTATCATTCAAGATTGTAAGGCTTTCATGGTGGATGCCAAGGGACGGAGAGTCTCTGAACCCGACCTCCATGGACATGAGGATTGAGGTATCGTCGAGCTACGACGTTATGTTTCTTTCCTATTAATGTTTTATTTACTTGTTTTCTTTCCTATTGTAAGGCTTGAGGATTGAGGTATTGTCATGAAGATTGTAAGGCTTTACTTGTTTTCTTTCTGATTTATGTTTTAATTTTTGAATTATTGTTATTTTCATCTATTTTGAAAAAAAATCGAAGGGAGGCCTCTGTATCTATTGACATGCCTGGTGTTGATCGACACAGAGGTGTCGACACATTCATACTTTAACCCAAGGGTGGGGTCGACAAGAAGGCTCCGTGCCAATCGATACGCCGCACGTCGATCAACACGGAGTGCCAGCTACTGAAAAGTCAACGTCGCGAGATCCCAACCCTTTGATCCTCGTCGGAAGAATTTTTTTCCTTAAATGATTATTATTATTAGATGAGTTAGTTGCAAAATCCACAGAAAATGTAAAATTTATGATATAGAGAGAGTCAACCAGTAAGCCACGATATATGATATTGTTATTCCCAATGATAGAAACACCATTATAAAAAATAACTGCATATCCATCATTAAATAACTTGGAAACTGAAATTAAGTTCCAACGACAAACTAGCACAAATAAAAGATCTCTCAAAATCAAAATATTGTTCTCAAAACCTAAAGTAAAATCTCCAATGGCTGTTGTTGGGACTAGCTCTTCGCTGCCCATTGAGATGGTTACCTCGTTATGCTTCAGATGCCTTATCGGCCCGAACCCCTACAAAGGTTAACAAACATGATCAGTAGCTCCAGTATCCACTACCCATGAATAGGTAGAAACCGATGTTGAACATGTTTTTGTTATAAATGCACATGACGTACCTTGTCGAGTCTTTTTGACTTGACAATCCTTCTTCTAGTGACCAACCTTGCCGCGTTTGAAACACTTATCCTTTCTGCCAGCTACGCCCTTTACCTTTTTTAACTTCTTCTCAGTAGTTGTACCTTTGGTTTTCTTCTTAGTTATTTTCTTGCGCTTCTTGCCATTCTGCGTAGTGAGATTACTCTCAGAAGTAACCAAAGCAACTTTTACTAGAAGAATGACTGATTCCGCTGCCATGAAATCAATGAGTAACTCGTTAAGAGTGTATTCTTTCTTGTTCATGACAGCATTCAGTCGAAAGTTCCCAAAGGATTTAGGGAGAGAGTTAAGTATGATATCGACCTGGGCTTCCCCATTAATACCACCTCCGTGCAACGTTAACTCAGAGTCATGTTGATCACATGCTCCCTTACCGAACTACCATCAGTCATTCTTTCCCTCACAATTTCCCTCATGAGATTGAATCTAACAATCCGGTCCGATTCCCCATGAGTCGCAGAGAGGCTGTTTATTATCTCAATAGCGTTACCATAAGCCTGATGCTGCCGTTGAAGAACCTTGGACATTGTAGTCATCATGTAGCATTTTAGCTACAATAGCTGAATTGATCCACTTGTTATAGTAGTTCACCTCCTCTTCTGTCGACTCATTTGTAGGAACATCTGGGCGAGACTCAGTAAAGACAAACATGTGTTCCTTTGCTACAAGGATGTAATCCAAGTTGCGTTTCCATTCCAGGGTGTTTGGACCAGTTAACGGGTTTTGGGCTAATATGTTGATAACATTGGATATAGACATGACTGAAAACAATAAATTAGAAATAAGAAATTAAAACATAATCACAAACTATTGAAACCTTATAATAAACCAATATTAATGTTTCCTCCAATTGCCACACATGTGGACGTTTACAACAAACACTTGACCAGACTGCATCTTTCAAGTCCAGTCCTTTAATTCCAATCCATGTAAGTTCCCTTAGAAAAAAAGAATTACTAATCAGAGATTAACTAAGACCATATTATCCTACTGAACAGGGACATCACAAATGAGTTATACTCTGGATAATATATTAGTTTGATACCACAAGGCCAACCTTTCCAAATTAAGATCAATTTGTCATACACACACCAGGTCCATGACTCAAGATTCTTTTATAATAAGGTTGTCTCATTTAATTCAATCCTAGAGAACTTGTGAGAGATCAAGTACGTGAGCTACATATATAGAAGTTTACACATGAGCTCCCACTTCTAACATGAATTAAATGTTTGTTTTAAGAAATCTCATCTATTAGAACATATGAATAATAAAATAAGCAAGCTACACATGTAGACGTTTACTTATTAGATTATCCACTTCTAATAAGAGATCGCTTTGTGGAGGTCTTAAATTCCAGCTTAGTAATTTAAAATTCTTAAGGTTCAATTACACAAATTATTTTATGTTGCCATAAATCATGACATTGCTAAAATTCTATCATGCAAAACATAAACACCGAATTTGTAGTCATAATTTAATTACATAAAATAAATCACATAAACATGCTTTAAAGCAGTAAAGAAAAGCATTAAACGTGCTCCTATTATCTACAACATGCTTGGATGCTGCACAATTAATTAAAACACATATATGGTACGAGAATAGATAATAAAACAAATAAAAACATATGCTCTTGGCCTCATGATACAGAATGCAAAAGTAAATCCTATCTACTACAAATTGGATTTAATTCACAGATCTTCAAACTGGGCTCCCACTACTTGGACTAAGATCTGAATTATTTTCTGAATGCTCGGCCTCCAAGATTTGATCCATCTGAAATACGAAAATTGGGCCCATGTATACACGGCGAGCCCAAGGCCCGACGGGCCACTACCAGCAAACCACTGCCGCCGTGGAGAAATCACAGGAAAAAGCGTAATAAATTGCGCGAGAATTTACACACCGACAGCCCGTGCCACCGGCATCCACCTCCGTCATCTTTGTTTGCTGCCGCTGCCCCGACCTGCCTCTGCCATCGCCCTCCACATCATCATCATCCCAGATCGTCGCTGCTCGCTGGAGGAACGTGCAGGAGGCGCGGTGGTGCGGGCAGGCCGTGTGCAACCATGCCACAGCCCACCTTCGGTTGCCCCTATCACCTCCATCCCAAGCTCTGTCGATCTCCATCGTCCATGTTGGAGGAGCAGAACGGCTTCGATCATGCAGGTGTGCAGCGAAGCTGCGTGCGTAGGGAACCTAGGGTTCCGCTGCCCGTAGGTCGCCTGTTGCCCACTGCTATGCTTCGACCCCTGCCATAACTCGGAGATTGCCGTCGGTCGCCACCACAGACGTGTTTGGGTGCATGAGCTCTGGCTTGCGTGTGTGGCTGCACGCAGTGAACCCTAGGGTTCCGCCTCTATGCGCCGCCGCATCTGGCTGCCCCCGCCCTTGCCGACTGCTGCGCCCCGCTGTCACATTGCACTACTTTACATGTCTCGGCCATGCAATTTACGGTCGTGCGTGGCTGCACGGAGCCCTATGGTTCTACCACCCGCATTCGTGCCTCATTGTGTGCCGCTGTGTGATGCGTGCAGTCTTTGTTCTTCACATTCTTTGTGTTTTTCGTCTTTTTATTTTACAGATTTGAATTTACAATTGAAAATTATAAGCAAATAACAACCTACTACAATTTGGAAACTAAATCTAACCAAGAATTTATCTGTGGATAAAAAAATGAATCCTTATAAATGGGCGGATTAACCCGAGAACCACAAGGAATGAAAAAAAAAAAACAATCCAATAAAAATCATACACTGCAATTAAATAATAATAATAATAATCATGCATATTCATAGACAATATTAATTTTCTTACAGAGCCAATAAATTCAACACGGCTCTGATATCAATTGAAGGGATTGCTGGCAAATTGAATTGTCAATCCATAACCAAGGTTGAAATTTGATATCAAAGGTAAATTGCTATGCCTATGAATAATCCTAGCATGCTCCTACTGAAAAGCAGAAGAAGGTTTATGCGGAATACCTGGATTGTAGAAACTGAAGAACTGGATGTGCAGAGATTCAATCCTCGATCTTCTTTCTTGCACAACAAGATTTAATCCTACAAGATGAAGAAATTAAATATATTGAATTATTAAGATAATGTCGAAAGAACTAAGAGAAGAGAAGAATTCGATCCTTCAGATCTGATATTTTGATTTGTATCCCAACTCCGTTCTGAAAATCTGGTGAAGATTCCTTTGGATTTCCGTACCTATCGAGAAGCAGAATTTCCTCCTCTTTCTCAGACCAGTTGTCGCCTATCACAGCTCCCAGTTACTGGTTTGCTGCTAAGCAACTTATGATCTTATGGTGCTGAGAACCTGAGAGGTATTTATAGGAAAATTCTGATCTCAGATGGGCTTGAGCTTTCATGGGCCAGACCAGGGTCAAAATGCAAATAGCAAATAAGGCCTATCAATTAATTCATTCATATATACAACCCAGAATATAATTAATTAATTAATATTGACTCGTGCCACCAGAGAATCAATATTGTGCTACCTATTTGCTGCCACGTTATGAGGAACGGGTTGCATAGACTCGGAAAATTCTCATATTTAAGGTTACATACATTCATAAATTTGAGCTCTAACAAGCTCCAAAATCAATTAACATCTTTTATTCCTGAGTCAATCCACTCAACCCTTTTCACTTATGCTTGATATTAATTAGCCTGCAGGACTTTAGCATAATAAACCTTTTGAGCTGCTCGGGGAATGTCACCTTCCTATGCTCAATATGATTACCTAGTTCTAGTCACATGCATTCATACAAAAATTGCTGCTACCCAAGTATCTCAAAGTCACACAAGTTTGTGTATACCTCCGTACCTTAATCTAGGCTTAGGATTCCATCAAGTCATCAAGATCTAGATTCTTTTAAGGTTAGATAAAGGAGTCGATCTTAACTTAGGTCACATCAATGCGTACCGCATGCACAAGCATACCAAGCAACCAAGAAAATCAGCTTATTACTGCGTATGCTGCAGCCTATACCGACAGTCTATCCTAGGACTGTCTCAGCTGTGATGCTATTTATATCTTGCTAGGTCAATCGATCCATACAATCTTCCATGATCTACTACACACCATACGATCTCCCTATTGATGAGATAAGAGGATAAGAGCGTTTGCAAAACATGTATGTTAATTCAGACAGGAGATGAACATACAACATTAATGATTGCCAATATATTAACCAATAAACCTTGTACATAATATACCAATCATAATGCTTTCAGTATATATTTCCATCAAGAAGATGAGAAGAGATTGAGAGAAAGAGATATTGTCTGTAAACATTAATGATGTGATATTACAAGTACAATGGAAAGTAATAGCTGACAAAAAGAACAAGAAGAAGAAGACATGTTAACAACTAAAATCCTGTAGATCTGTAGGCCTTCTAGCTCCTTCTTCTCTACACCCATCCACTATCATCTCTTCAATACTTCCTTTGCATCACCTTCTTCTGACCCCGTTCGCTGAGTCTGGAAAATGAGGTGGAAGAGCTACCCGGGAGGCAAATAGAGAGATCTGTGCATTGCCATAAATCACAAATGATCTGCAAACTGATCATCTCTTTTGATCATGTTGACTAGCTCAGGACCAAACTGCCTGTCACACAACGATAAGTGACGAAACTTGTCATGCTGATTTTGGACTTCCTTTCTTCCAAGTCGGGTAATGAACAACAATTTCTTGTTCCCTCAGTCTTCAAAGATTACTGGTGCCGCATAGCTTCTGCTATCCTCATTGTCTTCCAACATGTAGACGATGAGCGATTTGTTGACTACCTGCACAGTGCTAGTTGTGGAATTTAACAGTTTGACCCCTGGAAATCAATAAAATATCCGTCAGTTGGTTGCACTAATTCTCACCAGCTTGGAAACACCAACAATGAACACTAGGAGCTGAGACCCAGTGTTATTTCACTACCTCTAGAAAAACCGAAATCCATTCAAGGCTTAAGATCAAGATTGAGAGCTTGGACTCACTCTTCTTCTTGTTGGATCTCATCAACTCTAGGAGACCAAGTTTGTTGCATAATATGGCTTTTGGGAGAGGCTTGGTGAAGATATCTACAAGTTGGTCGTTTGCCCTAATGTACTTGACCGCGATATCTTTCTTCTCTACGTGGTCCCAAATGAAATGATATCTAATTTGACGTACATCATTCTGGAATGATGAACTGGTTTCTTCGTGATGCACATCTCACTTTTGTTATCACAATATATGGGAACACATCCGGTGTAGAGATCATAATCTATCAACTACTGCTTGATCCACAAAATCTAAGCACAACAACTGGCAGCGGCCGTATATTCAGCCTCTGTGGCGGCGGTTGCAACAGAGTGTTGCTTCTTTCTGAACCAACTCATTAGCTTGTGGCCTAAGAACTAGCTTGTGCCGCTAGTGCTCTTTCGGTTGATTCTGCATCCTTCGAAGTTCGAATTTGAGTATCCATTGAGATTTAGCTTATCGTACCGGGGATACCAAATTCCTAAGGACTGAGTACACATAAGGTATCTCACAATCCTTTTGATAGCCTCTATATGCGATTTCTTTTGATTGGCTTGAAATCTGACATACACTCCGGCAACATAAGAAATGTTTGGCCTGCTGGCTGTCAAATAGAGGAAGGATCTTATGATGCCCCTGTAGCTGGTTGGATTCAATGGTTCCCCCTCTTCATCTAGAGTCTGATGTGCTATGGGGCTCATCGAAATTCTCAACGATTTAGCCTTCTATGGACAGAACTTGCTGATAAGATCCTTCGTATACTTCTTTTGGCCGATAAATATACCCTTAGGGGTTTGCAGAACCTGAAATCCTAAGAAGTATGACATCATACACATCATTCTCATTTGGATGTGGCTTTGCATCAGCTAGGAAAATTTCTCACAGAGGGTGAAATTCTTCAATCTGAAGATGATGTCATACACATAAATTAGAACTAGCAAACTGTCCTCAACATCCTTCATGAGGAATAGAGTCTTGTCGATCTTCCCCTTCCCAAAGCCATTCTTTAGCAAACACTGAGACAAGGCCTTGTACCAAACTCGTGGTGCTTGCTTAAGGCCATAAAGAGCCTTCCGCAGCTTGTAGACCTAGTTTCCTTCCTCAAAGCCTGAAGGTTACTCCACATAGACTTCTTGCTTCAGTTCGTTGTTCAAGAAGGCACTCTTCACGTTCATCTGAAAGGCCATTAAGTTGTGATACACCACATAACTTATGAATAATCATATCGCCTCTAGTCTGGAAACTGGTGCAAAGGTCTCATCAAAGCCGATGCATTCACATTGTTCGTATACCTTGGAAACAAGTTGAGCTTTGTTCCTTACAATGTTGCCAGCATCATTCCGCTTGTTCTAGAAGACTCATTTGGTACCAATCAGCGACTGGTGTGCTGGTCTGTCCACCTGGTACCAAACATTGTCGTGGCTGAATCCTCCAAGTTCCTCTTACATCGCATTGATACAGTCCGGTGACTGCAAGGTTTCTCTAATCTTCACCGACTCTGATTGGGAGATAAAGCATGAGAGTGAGGCAATCCTAGCTCTCGTATGAACAAGGTTCATCATCCAATATCATATTTGGGATGATGTCTCACCCACTTCGATCTTGGCAATTCTTTGACCTCCACTAGTTGGATGAATGGATGTGAGCTCTCTACTCCACTGACTGGCACATGATTTATATAAAAAACCTCAGGAACAATCTCTTTCTCGGAATAGTACTGCTGTTGGTGGTGCTTCTCCTTCTGCTAGCTCTTCTGCTGCTGGCTCCAGGGTCCACACCTGATAGTACTCCTCCTACTAGCACCTCATCAGCTGGTACTTTAACTGATGACTCCTCATCAACTTGAATGCCACTAGCTCCAGCTTCTGACTCACCAACTATGTTTTCATGAACATTTATCTCCTCAGACTCTGGAAGAATTTCTTCGACAACTTTGTCTTCAAGATCGATTCTTCCAGGTTGGATTCCCTCATGATTGATGCTTTCATTTCGAGAAATAGAATCCATGGTCTTAGCAAGATCATTTGCATCACTGGCTCTCTCGGTTGTTTGTGCTACAACTGAGGCAACTGGTTCATGAGAATGTTCAGTCATCAATCTAGTTGAATCAATTGGTTCATGATGATTGCTATCATTTCCTAACTAAATATTGACATCCTTGATCTGATGAACATCTTACGCCAGCTCTTTCATGGTCATACGCAATAAAGAAACCTCATAAAAAAATAACATGACATGTTATTTCCACACGTCCAATTATCTTGTTAAGTACCCTATAAGCCTGGTGATAAAGGTGTTCAAATCCTAGGAACACACCATCTGCCTTAGGCGAACATGCATTTAACATTTAACTCTCGTTTTTGTGAATTTAACATTGAGAACCAAATGCACGAAGATGAGCTAAACTTGGCTTACGACCATGATAGACCTTGTAAGGAGTCTTGTTCAGTCGGCCATTGAGACCATTCCTATTCTGAGTATAGCACGCAGTGGTGATTGTTTTGCCCCATTATCTTTCATTCAAGCTGTCTTCGGCAAGCATTATCCTCACTGTTTCTTTGAGTGCTCTTCTCCTTCGTTCAACTAGCCCGTTCTGCTATTGAATTCTTGGAGCTGACTTCTCATGGCCAATCCCAATCTTTGCATAGAAGTCTATCAGTAGCATGTTGTGGAATGCAGTCCCGTTGCCCAATCTGATTCGCCTTACTCACACTCCTTTCTCATTTTGAACTGCATCACCAGCTCCGAGAATGACAATTTCACTTCGTACTTCGTCTTCAACAACTCCACCCATGTGTATCTGAAATAGTCATCCACAACAACAAGAGAATATCTTCTGCCAGCAATGGTGGTCATAGGACCAAAAAAGTCCATGTAATGAAGCTCTAGCACCTGCCAGTGCTCGTCACAAATGCCTTGTTCTTGAAGCATGCTTTGGTCTGCTTTCCAAGTTGGAAAGCTTTGTCGATTTCTTCATTTTTAAATCCACCTTTGGGTAGACCTTCTACCAGCTCGTGCCTTGCCAGGTGGTTGATGGTCTTGAAATTGAGATGACTCAGCCTCTTGTGCCACATCAAGTTGATATCCACTACATTTACTACCACGAAGCATGAGTTTTCTTGACCGCTTTACCAATCAACCACATACAAACCACATTTCCTTATGCTTCTAAGCTTCACTTCCTTGAAAGTTTTGTCCTTAATCTGACATTCTGATTTGAAAAAAAAACCTTTAAACCATTCTCACTAAGCTGATCGATGCTTAGCAAGTTGTGCTTCAAGTTGGTGATGAGGGATACGTTGTTGATCTTGATTCCATCTTGCTCCACGCATCTCTTTCAAATAACTTGCCACTTCGAGTTGTCATCGAACATAAGCGGTGGCCTCTTGACCATTATTAGATCTATCAATAGACCTCTTTCTCCGACCATGTTAGTTGAGCATCTGTTGTTGAGGATTCACAAACTCCTCTTCTTCTAAAGCTGATGCACATGTACCTATTCCTACAAAATAAGAGTTATATTTTATGTCCCTAATCAACAACAAATGTTCCAGGATTAACACGTTGGATTACCCCTTTTAGGATCTAAACCCGAAGAATCTTCATTGTGGGAGGTTTTTTATGAGCTTTGCCCACTACCTTAACCTTCCTTTTGTAATAATGGATGGTTTTCTAAGATGAAGGTTGGGGTTATGCACAGGTGTGTGTAGTCGACTTGGAAGGTGGCTTCCTTACTAGACCTCAAAGAATTGGTTCCAGATAAGTGTAAGAACCACGTAGCTCCTTAGGATTGAATAGTCTACCATATTGATTAGCCTTCAATGCCCTTGAAAAAGGGATTTGTCTGGGCTCAGGCCTCAAGTAGGTGTCCCCCCTTACTTGGATGAATTCTTCTCTCACTCTGGGGATTTGAGAAGAATCTCTCGTTCATCGCATGCTGAGCTGGTGCAACCCTTGCTGGATGTTTGGCCAAACTGGCTGTGCGAGCTGGCATCTTTTCACCAGGAACATGCTAATTAACTAGCTTGCTAGGCTTTGCTAGCTTCCTAGCAGCATGCTTCTTGACCAACTCGGGGTTATTGGCAGACTAATATTTAGCATTACCAGCAGGAGCTGATACTTTATTTACTACCCCTTTACCCTTCAGCACTTGCTGATCACTAGACTTAGCTTTGACTTAAACAATTTTCTTCTTGCCAGTAAAAGTACTTGATGACGATGCATGATTGCTCAAATCGGTTTTATTAGAACCAAGACCCGATTTATCCAATGGATCTCTCTAGGTCACAACATCTCATTTAAAACTCTTCATCTTTTTGAAAAAGGGTATTTTCAAGGTTTAGCCTCAAGGTTTTTGCTATTAAAATAGTCACACTCATCTTTTAAAATATTAAACTTTTGAAGAAGAGCAGAGTGTTCCTCTTTGAGTTTTGTCAGTTCCTTGTTGATAGACCTCGATTTTTCAATCTCATAGGTCAAAATAGAAACTTGTGATTTCACCGAGGTGTTTTCACTAGCTAAAACATTTTTCAGCTCATAAAACATGGAAAATTCTTTCGAAAGCAAGTTGAGGGAAATGTCCTCTAAGTTGGAGGAATATGACTCAGGGTCCTCTATGATTCATGCAAATTAAATAAAATTGGTAAATAGCCTATTTCCTCATAATCAGCAATCGTTAGCGCTTGCTGGCTATTCCTTCATCTTCTTCTGCATCATCTACAATGGCTGCCATGAAGTCTAATAAAACTTTATCCTTTGACTCTTCCTCTGACGACATAGAACCGATGTCATAGTCAGGAATATCAAGAACCTCTGTCCTAGAGAGCATGGCTTGGGCGATGGTCGTTGATGTTCTAATATTGAACATCAACTTCAGTCACTCTCTCTCCTCTTGGTCCACACATGGACATTCGAACTTTAGGTGATCCATAGAGTTCCTCTTGAAACACATGCATTGTAGTCGCTTCACGAACCTCTTCTTAGCTGATTGAGAAATCTTGGATTTAGATTTCACCTTCTCTAATATTTTGGAGAGATGCCTCATTTTCTCTTCAAGCTCTGTAATAGAGCTCTGTCATTTCTTTACGGTGGAGGTGGATGTGGTGGGGGCCTTTGTCGTCAGTTGCCTTGCTGGTCCCTTCGAGTGAAAGAGCTTCTTTGGTCTTCTCTAATTTTAGAAGTCCCATTTTTATGAAATATGAAGCATCTTCGGCATGTTTGTCTGGCGAATTGATAGTTGCCCTAACGACTTCATTCTTGTTATCCATCTTGATGTCCCACTCGTGAGCCTAGAGTTAAGCAAATAACTCCTTGGTGGACATCTTCGAGGGATCTTTCTCCTTGAGAGTGGTCGTCTTCACGAACAAATCATCATTTAGGTATCTTGGACATGATCTTTGTATTTAGATCCGCTATTGAATACACTTTATCCAGGGCTTCAATTCACTAACAATGGAGTTGAGACGAGCCTCCATCTCCTTGATGCTTTCTCCTGGCAGCATCATGAAGGAGTCATATTTGTCCACTGATCACTGGAAAATTACCAGATAGTAGCACAGTGAGCAAATAAATTTGTAAACCCTAAGGTTGTCTATCTTACAGAGAAAACTATGAGAAAAATATTTCATGTATTGGATGCACTTTATGAACATGTTGTTTGAGATCCAATTTTGAAGAGGGTTTTGCTTTTGAAAATATCTTTGGAATTAAATTCAAGTAAATAAAAACACAGATCCAAGGGATTTCAACCAATCTAAATAACATGCATAAACAACCAATCCAAACCCAATAAAGAGTCATGGAGGAACATTTGATAAATTGGAGTTAATTCCTTGATCGAATAATTAAAATCTAGATTACTAGCAAGTGAATTTTACTTTTTGAGTCTCAATTACACAATCTAATCAATTCCAATAATCAAACATATTAAACCCTATAATTAAATCTTCTTTTTGAGACAGAAAACAATTATATTAAATCCTCTTTTCCTAATGTTAATTTTCTCCAACCAGTCTTTCAATTAACAAATATAAACCTAATCTAATTTTCATATCTCGATCCTTCAATTAAATTAGATTCTAAAATCAAAACCTGGGAAATTAAATAATATTAATTTTGAATTAATTGAATTACACCATGCAAATAGATGGAGAAAAACCCTAGAATCTACTAGGGTTTCTAGTCAGACATACTAGAAATAAAATTGAAATACTAAATTGCATTAATCAAAACATACTCAGGGCAATAAATTTCAAAACACTCACTTGAACTGAATTCTAAACTAAATGGAACACTGAATAATAAATAAAACCTAATACATGAGTTTATATAGTAGTAGGGTTAGGTCTTGTGGGCTTGAACTCCAGGGAAATGTTTTATTGAACTTTTTTCACCCCAAATCCCGTCTTTTATCGTGTTTTTCTTCAATATATACTCGTGCATCAATCGACACAGAGCATGTCGATTGACACACAACTCTTAAGTCGATCTCTTATTTCGACCACATCACATCAGCTTTGAGTCCTTCCATGTCGATCGACATGCCACGCATCAATCGACGTGGAAGCCTTTCTCCACTTCTTTGTGCAATTATTCCGCATCGGGCGACACATCTTTGTGTCGGTCGAGACAGAGGCCAATCCCACAGAATTCTTCATATTGTGATCAACTTTTCTCTTCTTTGAACTGTTTTTCTACAAAACTGAGCACCTTAAGTGATGGGTTTTGTATACTGAAAGCATTTATTACAATGAGTATACAACAGTTTATTTCTCCTATCTGTTAACAATCTTACATGTATGAACAATGGTATCCTCTTGTCTCACCGATAGGGACGATCATACGGCGTGTTGTAGATCGCAGAAGACAGTATGATCACTTGACCTAGTGAGACATAAACCTGATCACAACCGAGACAGCGTATGAGGATACGTCTGTCCGGATGGCTGCGGCATTGTCGGAATAAGTAGTCTGTCTTGGTTACTTGACATGCTGGTACGCAGAGGTGGCATATTGATGGACCGCAGTGAGATATATTCGTCTGTCTGACATTAACGAATAAAAGATCTCGTTATATTGCTTGAGTCCAAACCCTAACGAAGGTTCAGGGGTTTGCACGGGTTGACTGTTGCTTTGACTTGCCATGGTGGAGAGCCTGAGTAACGTGCTCGTATATCCGCATCTTGGGTAACAGCAGTTCATGTAGTACCGCCTGAGACTGAACTTAGGTAACCATATCCGAGTAATAGGATGGGGACATTCCCTGAGGAGCTCAATAACATTCATCGTGCCAAAGTCCTGCAGGCTGATTAAGTTCAGGCACGAGTGATAAGATTTGAGTGGTACTACTCAGGAATTATAAGATATTAATTAATTGTAGTTAGAGCTTGTCAGAGGCTCCGATTAATTAATGGATGTCCGGTAACCTTAAATATGGGGATTCTCAATTAATGCAACCCGTTCTCATAACGTGGTAATAAAGGGGTAGGTCAGTATTAATTCTGTGGTGAAAAAGAATTAATATTAATTAATTAATTGTGTCCTGGGTTGTGGACATGGGAATTAATTAATTTATAGGCCCACTTTATTATTTGCATTAGGTCCCAGGTCTGGCCCAACAAGTGTGCTGAATTGAGCCCAAAATGGCCCATTAGGGTTTCTAACCCTAGGTCTATAAATAGACAGCTCTCTCTCATAAGTTGTAACACAGTTGAAACACAAACCCTAGAGAGAGAGAGGTGGGTGCCGTTTTTGAAGAGAAAGGAGGAGAATTTTCGAATTCTGGTCCTGCTCAAGCCACAGATCTACGGAGTCCTCACCAGTAGTAGATCTGAACAGCACCGGGACACAACCCTGAAGATCTGATCTGGAGAACATATTATCTTTCTTCCTTCTCTTTCTGTTTCGATTTTATTTAAGAAATTAGGGTTCTAATTTCTGATTCTGCAGATAAAATCGAATTGCGTGGTTGGATTGGTTTTTGGAATTCAAACGCAAAAGATCGGTTCAGACTCGACAGAGTTACGGTAAACCCTAAATCCACAATTCTTCGTATTAAATTCATAGGAGCATGCTAGGGTTTTGAGAATTTAATTATGGGCAATATCCATAGATCGATCCGGTTCAGTTTGGTTTCGGTGATTCGGTTCACGGAAAAACCCTACATTAAGCGTAATACCTACTAAAACATGTTGATGCTCAATTATTAACTTGAACTAATGAAAAATGTACGAAATAATGAAGATTTTTTTTTGATAAGTGAGTGGAAAGACAAGCTTATCAATCCCCCCCAAACTTAAACACATGGTTGTCCTTAATCAATAGAAATAATGAATCACTTGCTCAAGTAGCAAAAAAATGCAATGCCCCACAAGATTCATCACACTCAAAACCAAAAATTCACATCACACTAATACTTTGAAAGAATCAAGAAATCAGTGAACCATGGAAGACTCACAAGGGTAGTATTTCGCTCATTCACACAAGAGTTTAGGGTTAAATGAGTACACACAGGTCATGCAAACTCAAGTTCTACCATTGGCTTGCAAATATTTTTATTTCTCCACTGTAAATATGTCCACACAAGACCTAGAATGAGAAAGGACTTCATTAAAAGTTGTAATGTAGGCTTTTTTGTGAAAGGTGGGAAAATATGGCCGAGTGACTTAAATTAGCTAAGTTGATCACTCTCAACACATCCAAACAACTATCTATCAACATCCACCCATCTCTTTATTTTTACAACACAGAACATGGGTCTCTCTCTCTCTCTCTCTTCTTCTTCTTTTTTTCTCAAATCCTTTTATGCTCTTATTGATATTTCATTTTAATTTTCCCTTTAGGAATGAGCTTATAAGGATATTGATTACTGCAAAATTCACATATTAAAAGCAAATAGAGTGACAAATAAATTTATAAGATACCCAAAGGTAGTCGAACCGAGAGGAGTTGTGCAACAAAATTATCCCATATACTAACTATAGTTCTAAGATTTATTGTTTGAGTAAACAGAAAATTAGGTTTTGGTTTTGGGAAATAAAGATAACAATGCAGAAATTTAAAACGTTTGAAAGGTAAATTAAAGAACACAGATTCCAGGGCATATAGTTAATCAGACTACATGCTCAATCAATCAACTCTGCAATGGTGGAAGATTAGATTAAAATACTACAATTCCTTTATTGGGCAATTATAGCCTAGGTTACTATTATGTGACTATATATGCTTGGTAGGCCTCAAGAACACAATAATAATCAGCATGAATAAAAAAAAAGATTCAATCCCTATAATTGACTACTCTTCCTTTTGAGACAGAAAATCAATTATATTCAATTCTTCTTCCTGTTATTATTCTCCTCTCGGTCTTTCAATTAACAACTATGAATATAGAATCAAATTCATTTCTCGATCCCTCATCAATTATAAATTCTATCAATTAAATCAAGAATTGAAACCATGCAATTTGAGTTGATTAATCTAACATGCAAATATGATTAATTACACATAGCCCTAGAACTTGCTAGGGTTTCTAGCCACTCATGATGGAAAGAAACACAAGAAACATCTTATTAAATTGCATAATAAAAACTTAAAATAAAATATAAAGGTTGTTCGAGTCTTCAATCTAAAAAAACTTGAATAAAAACTAAACTGAGGGTTGAATAATGACTGAATCCTCAATAATAATGAATCCTTCCCCCTAAAGTCGAGCTAATTGGGCATTTATAGAGGTAGATGTGTATAATTTGGGATTTAGGGCTAAAAATATGATTTAACCATAAAAATCTCAAATTTTCTTTTTTCTGGGTCCGCATCGGTCGATATGGAGCTTGCGTCGGTCGACGCAGACTTTTCCACGCCAGTCGATGTGGCTTTCAGGTCGGTTGAAACAGAGATAATTTTCCCCCCTTTCGATCCTTTTGCGCAATCCTTCAGTTTTGGCCTTAACTTTTGCTCCCGAACTCCGATTGACCCGATTCTAGTTGCATTGGAAAGCTAACTCAAAGAGCTTTCTATTTATATGGTCCATTAGATCAGATTCTATGTGTGGAAGAAATTGTGGCTGTTTCTTTGAACGTCAACTACTTTCGGTACGACTTTCCAATGAATTTGGCCTAAAACCTGCAAAAAATACATCATGACAAGCATAATACCCTCTAATAAATACTCATGCTCAAAATAAGCAAATAAACTCAATAAAACTAATTAAAACACTTGAAAACAATATAGATAAGTGAGTCAAAATCCGAGCTTATCAAACCCCCGAAACTTGAACGTTTGATTGTCCTCAATCAATAGGCAATAAAGAAACAAAAGATCATGTAGTTAAAGTGCAATTCCTCACAAGATTCATCATAATCATGAATAAAAAATCCACTACACAAGTAATTTGATAGAAATAGACAATCCATCATCTGTGGAAGAACTCATGAGAAGTGTATCGCTCAACTCTCAAGTGTTTAGGATTAGATAAAAGCACTCGACACATGTATGAAGAAATTTCTACCATACGCTTGCAAATTCTCTAGTATCTCCACTGCTAGAATGTGCACACAAGTATTGGATCAAAAAGGACTTCCATTCGGTTGTAATGTAGGCTTTTTGTGACAAGGTAGGGAAATATGGTCAAGTGACTAAAATTCATCAACCTGGCCAACTCAACAAATTACAACCACTCTCTTACATCATCACCTCATCTCCTCATATACATAAAAAAACTCATCATTTTTTTTCTTTTTTCCTAGCTCTTTTGAATCTCTTATACCCTTTCAATAGTTTGTACACATATTTGTTTCTCTTATATATATATTTTTAGAGGGCTTATGAGAATTCTAATTTCTTTTGAGCTATTTTAACACCCAACTTTGCATCAACCACTAATTTGATATATCTTATCTCCAATTCACATCAATCTACCCCATATAAAACACAACTCAAGACACGAGCGAAACCAGCACATTCTTAAGCTCAAAGACAAAGAAAGAATTGTAAAGACTCAACATGGCTAACTAGGGAAAATTTAATTGTGAAGGGACAATGTTTAAGATATTGGGTTAACAAAGATGGCCTAATATCATCTCCTAAACTTGTGCACACTATGCAGTCTTGAAAAAGAAAATAAGCAAGTTCTAGAGAAATCAAAACATTCATAAGAATCTCACATCAATCGAACATAAGGCTCAAAATCTCACACAAGGGTTTAAGATTTTTCTTCCACATTCAATTTCAAATCAACTCAATCATCATGCAAGTGTAAGCTTCAAATCAATCCTATCATGCTGTATTCTACTTCATGCGGTATTCTACTTTCATAGGCAATTAACTACAGTCACAATCAATTCAAACTCAACATCAATCGATTCTATCTCACATTCTCATTCAAGTTGCATCAAAACTAAATAATTTTACTCACAAAATAGCATAATTCCAACAAAATCTAGGCAAAAATTTATATGCAGAAAGAGGAATAAATAAAAGATAGAACGTTTAATTTCTTGTCCACATCCCCCAAACTTATTTCGAACTCAGAGAGTAGAAAAAGTTTGAAAATCAGACAAGAGAGAGAACGGTACCTGGTAGTTGATCTCAGACATCAACTTTTTATCATCGGAAACTTTAGAAATTGCTCATCATAAAATTTTGGCTGCTGTCACTCCGCGTCAACCAACATGGGCTCTACGTCGATCAATGTGGAGCGTTCTCGTCGATCCCTCAATCGGGTAGAAGTGCTTCACATCGAGCTATTTGTGTCGACCGATGCCAGGTCTCCGTCGGTCAAAATAGAACACAGTTCCTCAATTTTTTAAGAAGAAAAACAAAAATAAAACAAATTCGAAAACAAAGATAAAATTGAAAACAAATCGGAAAAACAAAAATAACAACAAATTGGTAAGGAAAGCAAGTAAAAATTGGGTTACCTCCCAACAAGTGCTTGATTTAACGTCGCAGCTCGACGATACCTCATATCACCATGCCCACGGAGGTCGAGTCCAAACTCTTCGTCCCTTGGCATCCACCATGTACACCTTGCGATCTTCAATGACAATAGTGAGCTCGAAAAATGATGGCTTAGTTGACAATTTCACCAACCCATTTCCTCGCTCCCATTCAATGACAGCTCTCTCCTCCTTTTCTTCCTCAGTGTCCTCTATTTCATCTTCAGAATCTTCAATTGAGGTGATCCGGTTGCACTCAGATTGCTGCCGACTTTTGTTGATCATGAAGGTGATCTTTTCATCATTGGCAGAAAGTGTGATCTCTCCTCCTCGACAGTCAATCAATGCAGCAGTGGTGTCCAAAATTTCTCTTCCCAAGATCAGGGGCATATTGCAGTCCTCCTTCATGTCAAGCACTACAAAATCTGCAGGAAATATTAGATGACCCACACGAATGAGAACATCCTCTAGTATACCTTTTGGGAGCGACACAGATCGGTCAGCCATTTGTAGTGTGATCGTCATGGGCCTCATCTCTCCAATGTTGAGACGTCTGAAGATCGAGTCCGACATCAGGTTGATACTGGCTCCATTGTCACATAGCACTCTCTCGAAGATGCATCCCCCGATCTCAACTGGAATGGAGAAGCATCCTGGATTGCTTTTCTTGATGGGCACTTGATTTAGGAGTAGAAGGCGCACTGCTCATGGATCTTCACTGTCTCGTTCTCCACAAACTGCTTCTTACCACTCATCAATTTTCGAAGATACTTCATGTACCCCAGAATCTCTTTCAGTGCTTTAATAAATGGTATGTTGATGCTGACTGTCTTCAAGTTCTCCACAAACCTAGCAAACTTCGAATCTTCGTTCTGCTTGGCAAATCTTTAAGGGAAAGGCATCAAAGGAATAGGATCTTCTTTTTTTCAGCAGTAGAATTGTCTTGGAGAACCCTCTGTGTTGACTGATTTGATGGCATGTCGGTCGAGATGCTTGCTGGAACTCGCGTCAACCGACGTAATGCTATGTCGATCGACATGCCTTCGTCGCTCGAGTAGCCCTTGTGTCGAGACTCTGCATCGACCAATGCGGGATGTGCGTCGGTCAAAACAGAGGCATCCCATGCAGGATTCTCCTCTTCTTCTCCCCCAAACTTGTCCAAAATCATCCCAGGACCTTTGTAGCTCAAGCCAGACCTCAATCATCCCAGTGCCTGAAAGTTTTCCTTGCTTGTGCTGGACTCCATTTGTGCTAGCAATTTGGCTGACTTCGGTTTCCATCATCTGAACATGTTTGCCAACTCGATCGATCTTGGTATGCACTTCAGCCACTTCTTGCTCTATCTTGCCACTCGATAATTCGAGGCCTACATGAACTTGGCCAAGACATCATCCAAACTCTCCTTCTTCTTTTCGGTGATTTCTCCATCTTGCACATTGAAACCTGGTGGGGGAAACTCTCCGCCCTCCGGATTAGCATAAGAGAAGCCGACATGTTGCTTTGGATGGTAATGCTGATAGCCTCCACCTCATTGCTAATTCTGATATTGATTCTGGCATGAAATTGACATCGACAATGGGTTCAACCTGTGCAGCAGTAACAATAGAAATGGTAGAGGTTAGCTTTTCCATCTCCCCATTGAGTTTTTCAATCTCTAGCTTGAGGGTGTCATCTTCCTTCTTCTCCACGACCTTTACTTGAGGTCTCCTTGGATTGGCCCACTGTTGCGTATGCAAGGCCATCTTCTTGAACAGCTTGAGGGCTTTTTCTAGTGACTTGCTCATCAAAGAACCTCCGGCTGCATTGTCCACCAAATCTTGAGTTCTTTCATTCATCCCCATGTAGAAGATGTGGGTCTGGTCTTCAGCGCCGATTCCATGGCCGGGACAACTCCTCAATAGCTCATTGAACCTGCTCCAGGCCTCGAACAAGGATTCATCCATCCTTTGGTGGAACTGCAGAATCTCCAACTTCTTCTTAATGATAACGGAAGGTGGGAAGAAGGTGCCAAGGAACTCTTCTCGGAGGTCGGCCCAAGTGCGGATGCTGCTGCAATACAAAGTTGTAAACCACGTCCGGGCCTGATCCCGAAGTGAGAAGGGGAACAAGTGCAGACGGATCACATCTTAGCTGACTCCATTATGCTTGATGGTCTCACACACCTCCACGAACATCCGGAGGTGAGTGTATAGGTCCTTAATTGCTCAGCCACTAAATTGGTTCTATTGAACAATCTGAATTAACCCGATTTTGAGTTCAAAGTTATTGGCATTGATACCAATAACAAATCCCTCATCATCGGGCTGTGGTCTGTACTTCCTTGCCATGGCATTGGGATCCTCATCATCAGAGTCCTCTCGGCGTAGCCTTTCTTGCTCTCTTTCTCTGTCTCTCATTGCAGCCTTAGCTCTCTCTGCTTCCCTTTCCACCATCAGCTGATTGACCAACTCTTGCATCTGATTCATCTCTTGGACCAGCAGTAGGGCACTCCTTGTTGTGATTTGGGTGTCTGGGTCCTCCAGAGGTGGCATCTCAAGATCATCTTCCTCGTCTTGATTGTGCGGTGGCTCCATCTCAGTGCTTTTGTTATTTTTGTGTCTCCTTCAGATGGTTGCTTCAATTTTCGGATCAAAGACTTCAAGTGGTTTTCCTTGGGACCTCGTGTTCATGCAAGGCCTAAGAAAATAGAAAAAATAGAAAAATCAGATCTGTGTCGATCGACACGAGAGGTGTGTTGACCGACGCGAAAAGTTTTCTGTGTCGACCGATGCGACACGTGTGTCAGTCAAAACTGAACACAAAAATCAACAAATTCATGCACACGTACAAAATTAGAATAAAAAACTCAATCCAATTAATCTTTAAACAAATTACTAACAAGATAAACCTAACAATTCCCCCGCAACAGTGCCAATTTGATCACTACAAAATTTGCAAGCAAATAAATTTATTAGATACCCAAAGGTAGTCGAACCTAGACGAATTGCGCAAAGAAATTATCCCATATACTAACTATAGTTCTAAGATTTATTGTTTGTGTGAATAGAAAATTAGGTTTTGGTTTTGGAAAATAAAGTTAACAATGCAAAAATTTAAAGGGTTTGAAAAGTAAATTAAAGAACACAGATTCCAGGGCATATAATTAATCAGACTACATGCTCAATCAATCAACTCTGCAATGGTGGAAAATCAGATTAAAATACTACGATTCCTTTGTTGGGCAATAATAGCCTAGGTTACTATTATGTGAATATATATGCTTGGTTGGCCTCAAGAACACAATAATAATCAACCTGAATAAAAACATAGATTCAATCCCTATAATTGACTATTCTTCCTTTTGAGACAGAAAATCAAATATATTCAATTCCTCTTCCTGTTCTTAATTCTTTCCTCTCGGTCTTTCAGTTAACAACTGTTGGTCGCTGATTAGAGTGTTTTACATGCAGCGGAAGTATTAATACGATCTTGCACTTATCTTGCTAAGGTCACGACTTCGCAAGTGTTTATCATATGTGTTATTTGCTCAATTCTTCATTAATTCAATTTGCAGTTTATACTACAACACTTGATGTGTTGAGTTTCAAATATAAGTATGCGCAAAATATAACGAAACAAGGCAGTAAGGACACAAGGATTTTATAGTGGTTCGAACAACTTGTTCTACATCCACTCTTCAGTCCTCTTGACTGAAAATTCACTAAAAGATTGAGTATAAGTTCAGACCTGATCTTTAACGTTGAGCAGCTCCTCCGTCTGGTCAGCGCGCACTTTCAAGCACCTCGGTCTCTAATACTCAACTGGTGGCGCTCTATAGAGTGAGGACAAACCTCCTTTCTCCTTGGACGTCGACTGTTGGGAGTTTTATAGTACTTCCCAGATTTTATTCTTGTGTTGGCGTTGCCCGTAAGAATCACGCTTGCAGAGCAATTGTGACTGCTAGATTCTTTCCAAAGTAGAAAGAATCTCAAATAAACATTGGAAGCTAAACTTCGTAGGTCTTGAGCTTTGGATATGAAAGCTTGTGGGAAAGCTTCAGTCAAAAACTAGCTTGGATGAGTTTGCGTAATGTAGAGAGTGTATTTGATCTCTGTTTTTTATCTTTTTATGTAGAAATTCGCGAACCTTTGAATCAAATAAGGATGACACCTATTTATAGGTGAAGATTCAAACGGCTGTTTGAATCTTATCCGTTAGACTCAAAGGCATTGGTCGCCTATCTGCGTTCTTCCTTTTTCTGCAGTGTACAGAGACTCTTCAAGTCTCCTCATCTCTGATTGGTGTAACATCTATTTGTAGCCGTCTATGTCAGAATGGATCTTTTGTGTAGATCTGAAACCTCCTTTGTGTCTGATGATTGTTCTATCCTATGATTCGTCGGGTTTCCTTGATCTGGATCCTTCTGATTCATGACTCTTCAGTTTCTCTTGATTGTTGATGGTTGTTTGCTGGCTGCTAGCATGCGGCGGGTATCTCAGCAGTTTTGAGCTAAGACCTTCGGATCCTATTGGTATTACTTCTTTAGCATTCTTGTAGCTTTCCTCCGCATTGCTAGCGTTTTTCTTCTTTAGCAGTCTTCAGCAATTCATCAAGTCTGCTGACTCCTTCAGCATTCTTGATTCTTTTTCTTTCTAAATCTATTACAACTCGAGTATGAATTCCTATACAAGACTTTTACAATCGACTCAATACCGAGTTGCTAGGGCTTTGATGCACCAAAACATATCAAACTATGATAATGAAACATTTACAACATAAGGGGTTTTAGTATCTAACAATATTCCTAACAACAACTATGAATATAGAATCTAATTCATCTCTCGATCCCTAATGAATTCTAAATTCTATTAAATAAATCAGGAATTGAAACCATGCAATTTGAGTTGATTAATCAACATGCAAACATGATTAATTACACATAGCCCTAGAACCTGCTAGGGTTTCTAGCCACTCATGACGGAAAGAAACACAAGAAACATCGTGTTAAATTGCATAATAAAAACTTACAATAAGATATAAATGTTGTTCGAGTCTTCAATCTCCAAAAACTTGAATAAAACCTAAACTAAGGGCTGAATAATGACTGAATCCTCAATAATAATGAATTCTACGCCCTAAACTCGAGCTAATTGGGCATTTATAGAGGTAGAATTGTATAATTTTGGATCTAGGGTTAAAAATATGATTTAACAATAAAAATCTCGAATTTTCCTTTTTCTGGGTCCGCATCGATCGATATGGAGCTTGCATCGGTCGACGTGGCCTTCACGCCGGTCAAAACAGACACCATTTTTTGCCTCTTTCAATCCTTCTGCGCAGTCTCGCGGTTTTGGCCATAACTTTTGCTCCCGAACTCCGATTAACCCAATTCCAGTTGCATTCAAAATCTAACTCAAAGTGATTTCTATATCCATTGTCTATTAGCTCAGATGCACTGTCTGGAAGAAGTTGTTACTGTTTCATTGAATATCAACTGCTTTTGGTACGGGTTTCCAATGAATTCGGCCTAAAACCTGTAAAAATACACCATGACAAGCATAATACCCTCTAAAAAAAACTCATGCTCAAAATAAGTAAATAAACTAAAAAAAACTAATTAAAACGCTTAAAAACAATATAGATAAGTGAGTCAAAATCCGAGCTTATCAGATATTAACACTTTTTTATGCGCCCAACCTTCTTTTGTTCACCGAATTATTTTGTAATTCCTTATCCATCACAAACAATCATTCCACTCGGCATCTTTTAGACAAGACTAATCCTATCATGTTTCCTCAGCTCCATAGATAAAGAAAGAAAAACACGTAGGCCCAAAAGGGCTGACTAGGGACAAATGTTCATAAGGATAATGTACGGGATAAAGGCTAACAAATATGGCCTAAAATGATTTCCTATACTTGTGCACACTAGTAGTCTAAAAAAAACGAAACAAGTTCTAGTAATACTCAATCATGCAAGACACACTCTCAAACAAAAATATAGCTCAAATCTCACACTTGGGACAAAAATTCTTCCATAGTAAACATCACATCCAATTCGAACATCATGTCAATGCAAGTATCAAATCTGTTAATCATGCGATATTCTACATTCGTAGGAATTTTCAACCACAATCACGATCAATTCACACAACTTTTAATCAATTCCAATTTCACATTCAAGCTAGAGTTCTATAACTCGCAAGGCTTCTAAAAAAATCACAAAAATCTTCAAAATTTGCAAAAACTTACGTAGGCAAAATGAAATCAACTGAAAGAATGAAATAAAATAGCAAAAAATAGTTTCAACTCGTTAAGTTCCTCCTCCAAAACTTATTCAACTTAAAGAGGGAATAAGTTTGAAAATTGGACTGAGGTTTGAAACTGTACCTCATTCTTGGTCTCATACACCAATGTTTTATCTTCAACCCTAAGTCGCGACTTGAATTTTCTGGGTCGACGTGCATGTCAATCAATGCTAGATGTATTGATCGATATTGAGCTTCAGCTCGAGCCCTCTATCAATTGCCATGACTCGATGTTGAACTTACTTCGGTTATGTGTCGATTGATTCATCCTACGTCGGTTGAAAAAAAGCATCGACTCAAACATTTTATTATCTGTAACAGGTGAGACAAAGCAAAAATGAGAAATAAATGAAAACTAGAAAAAAACACTAAAATAATGGGTTTGCCTCGTCCTCGGGATCCTCCAATTCAACCTCATCATCCACAGTAACTTTATTGCACTTTGGCTGCCTTCTCTTCTTGATCACAGAAGTGATCTTCTCGTCCTTCCCCCTGAATGTGATCTCTCATTGCCAGCAGTCGATTAGAGCTTTTCTAGTATCGAGAAACTCTTGCCCCAAAATCATGGACATGTTCTCATCCTCCTTCATCTCATGCACAACAAGTTCAGTAAGAAAAATCCGATGGCCTACCCGGATAAGAATATCTTCAACCATTCCCTTCGGGTGTGACCCTATTTGATCCACCATCTATAGGATGATAGTAGTCGGCCTTATTTCCCCAATTTCCTAAAAGCATGTGCTAGAATTCTTTACCACCAACCTCAATCGGGATAGAGAAACAACCCGGATCAGACCTCTTGATTGGCACTTGCTTCTAAATCAGCACACTGCATTCATCATGAATCTTCACGGTTTCATTTTCCACAAATTGCTTCTTCTCACTCATAAGCCTCTTCAAGTACTTCATGTATCTAGGCATTTCTAAGAGAGCTTCCACCAGTGGGATGTTGGTACACCTTCTTGAGATTCTCCACAAATCTGGAGAACATGGAATCCTCCTTCTTCTTGGTGGACCTTTGAGGAAACGAAATATGAGCTGTGAAATCCACTTTTCCTCCAAAGTCTTGCCCAAGTGGGGCCTTCGTATCCCTCGAGGTGGCTGCATGTCGGTCGTTGCACCTTGATCTTAGCATCGATCGATGCGGGGTGCATCGATCAACATGGAGACTTCCACCAAAGTTTTGTGCATCTAGTTGCCTGTTGTATCAACCAATTCCTTCCCCATCGACCTTTTGCATTGACAGACACAAATTATTTATTGGTAGAAACGGAGGCATATCCAGCGAGATTTTCCTCTTCAACACCCTTAAAATTATTCTTGATCATCTTGGGACCTTCATACTTTTTGCCGGAACTCTAAGAAATTTCATTGATCTCTTTGGCCTTGTCAACTTCTGTCAAGCTCGGAAGCTGCCTAGGCTTGTGCTGATTGCTCAAAGTAGTGGCAATCTGACTCAATTGCATATCTACTATCTGCATGCATTTTGTCATGTGCATCATGTGAGTCACCATCCATTTGTCTTTAATTTCCACCTTCCCAAACCTGTTGTCCAGATTTTTTATGAACTTCTCAAGGACCTCTTCAAGCACATACTTCTTGTGCTTGAATATTGTGCCGCCAGCTCCCATATTAAATCTTGGTGTAGGAGTCTCAGATGCAGAGGGATTCACATAGGAGAATCCCGGATCATTTTTAGCATGGTTATGATTGTAGCCTTGGTTTCATTAGTTACCTATACGGTAATGTTTTTGGTAACCTCCATCGACATAGTTCACCTCGACTGCATTTGAACCATAACTTCTCCCTTTATGGATGTAGTCAGCCTCCACCGATACAATGGCCATGCTTTGATCCTGCACAATAATAGCCACATTCCAACCAGCCTCTATGTTCTCAAATTCCTCTTTGAGCTTCTTCACCTCAGCCACGACATCGAATTCAGGAGTAGTATCCACAGCATTAACTGGCTTTTGCCTCTTGGTGGGCCAGTGATGGTTATTCATGGTCACTTGCGCAAGTAATCGCATCCCTTCTTCTCCACTTTTGATTATCAGAGAGCCTCCAGCTGAGGCATCCACCAACTCCTTCATGTGAGGATTCAGTCCCTCGTAGAAGTGACAAACCTACATATCCAAATCAATCCCATGGCCTAGGCACATCCTCAAAAGCTCCCTGTATCTCTTCGAAGCCTCGTACAATGATTCATCATACTTCTGGCTGAAGTAGGTGATGTCCGATTTTCTCTTCAGGATGACACTGGGTGGGAAGTAGTTGGTAAAGTACTCCGCTCGCATTTCCTCCGAAGTGCCAATGTTGCTTTTGTCAAGACTAGAAAACCATGACTGGGCTGCATCTCTGAAGGAAAAGGAGAAAAGTTGTATCCAAATAGTGTCTTAGGGCACTCTAATCTGCTTAACCAAATTGCATATATCAATGAATTGACTGAGATGTGCATATGGGTCTTCTCTGGCCTTCCCCGCAAACTGGTTTTGCTGAACCATGTGAATCAGACCCGTCTTCAACTGGAAGTTGTTGGCATTGATGCCAACTCTAAGTCCTAGTTCCTCTTGTTATGGTAAGAACCGATCTAAGATGGACCTCTTGGGCTGGACTATCTCCAACTGTCTCTGGTTATTTTGCCCCTCATTCATGGATGCTAAGAGTGCAGCTTGATCTGCTTGTGTGGCCTGTGCTGCTCAAAGCTACTCTCTAAGCTGGTGAACTTTATTAATGAACTCTCTATGCTACTCTGCCGTAAGGTTTTGCAGCGGTGCTTCTTGCTCATTGGCCATGTCTGATGGCTTTTCCCATGTTCTGTGTACAGGTAGCTTCAATTTTCGAGTCAAAGTCTTCAAGTATTTAACCTTTAGCTCTTGTGTTCGTGCACCTAAAACAAGAAACACTGCATAAATTAGTCTGCATCGACCGACACAAATGATGTTGATCGATGCACAGAAAAGTTTCATGTTGACCGATGCAGTGCACGTCGTTGATACAGAGAACAAAACCAACTCATGAGGCAACAAAAAAGAAAAAAAATTCAATCGAACAAAAATAAAAATAATCCAATAGCAAAATAAAATTTAACTAATCCCCGGCAAGGTGCAAATTTGATCACTAGAAAATTACCATATAATTATAGAAAAATGAACAAATAAATTTGTTAACCCTAAGGTTATCGATCCCACACGGAAAAGTATGAGGAAACTATTTCATGTACTGGATGCAGTCTATCAACTTGTTATTTGATAAAATCCAATTTTGAAGAGGGTTTTCCTTTGAAAATAACTTTGTAACTAAAAAAAAATAAATAAAAACATAGATCCTAGATATTTCAACCAATCTAAATAACATGCATAAAACAACTAATCCAAACCCAATAAATAGTCCTGGGGGAGCATCTAATAAATTGGAGTCTCTATTACACTAACTAGTCAATCCCAATAAAAATGATTAAACTCTATAATTGAATCTTCTTTTTGAGATATAAAATAATTATATTAAATCCTCTTTTCGTATTCTTAATTTTCTCATCCCGTTCTTTCAGTTATCAACTATAAACCTAATCCAATTTTCATCTCTCGATGCTTCAATTGAAGTATATTTTAAAAATCAAAACAAGAGAATTTAAACAATGTTAATTTGGGGTTGAATTAATTGAATTACAACATGCAAATAGATGGGGAAAAAACCTAGAATCTGCTAGGGTTTCTAGCCAGATAAACTAGAAATTAACATTAAAATAGAAATATTAAATTGCATTAATCAAAATTTACTTAGAAAATAAATTGCAAAAAACCACTTGGATCAAGTTCTTCCAATTCTTCAAAGCTTGAAGATAAGAGACTAAATAAAATATGAAATAAATTCAAAATTGAATGAAAGATTGAATAATGAATAAAACCTAATTCATGAGTTTATATAATTGTAGAGCTATATTTTGTGGGCTTGAACAAATGTAAAATGTATGAAATAATGAAGAAAACAATACAATATGTGAGTGGGAATATGAGCTTATCATCCATCTATATTTGAAGCTTATTACGCTTCATTTGATGTGTATTCTAGCTCAAGCTGCTGAGGTAATCCCATACCTCCTTAGCATTGTCGAAATCTATTACATCTTTAATCATAGCCTCTAGGAGAGATGAGAGAATCAACACGTAAGCTATGGAGTCTAGCTGGACTAGCTTCTTATCCTCCATAATCCATTCTGTGTACGACTTCTCTATCATCTATGGACTAGTAGTATCACCTCCAAGACAAACATTGACCTTCATTATCTTTATGGGTCCATTCTCTAGCACATCAACAATCTCAGGATGGATGTTCTTAAGCTGGATTGACAATCTCTTCTTCGATACTGCAAATTTCTTCTCATTGTAAGGTAGAAACTTTGAGATATTCATCCTGAAGTAACCTGCTAGCTAAAACACAAAAAAAGTGCAAGGAAAGGATCTGGTCTTAATCGACTAAAAATAGCTATTGTTTAAAGACCAACTGCTCTAATACCACTTGTTGGTCCCAAATCAGAGTACGTGAATATGTAACAAAAGTTTTACTAGCTGGCATTCTCCAAGCTGGCTATAAGGCATCACTTTGGGTTAAAGAAACTGGTTGATTAGCGAAAATTGTTACTTAATCAATTTCAACAAATAAACTCCAACAATTAAGGTGTTGGATTTTAAATATAGTGCAAAAAGCTTAAAGAAAACGATAATGAACAAAGTATTTATAGAGGTTCTGACAAAACCGTCCTACTTCTTCTCTTCAAACTCGCAGTTTGGAAATCACTAAGCTTGAGATTACATAGATGTCGCACGATCTATTGCTAACAGTTGAATGCCCGTGTCCACTAGCGCACTCACCGAGTCCTTCCATCTCATTCGCTTCTTCAGATCTGAAGTGTGGGCGCACTACTCAACCTCCAGCAGGTCACGGAGCTTTGAGTTCTTCCCTGGAACGCCAGCTTCTGGTATACAAAGGTCATAGTTACCACCAGAGAAGTGGCAACTCCATGATATTTTCTGACTTGGAAAGTAAGAAAACTTAGCAGACAGCTATTGCTAGATGCACAAAGCCTCGTGTCTAAATATAACACACGAAAAGTAAGAAAGAATTCCTTGAAAGCTTGAGTTGGAAATTCTGCAAAGTATCAGTGATTTCAGAATGCGTTAAATGTCACGAGTAACCTTATCCACTAGAATTACAGCCTCTATTATAGGTGCTTTTGGAGAGGTTTGAATCTTAAGCTATTGCGAGATAAAAGGAACCCGTACAATTAGAAATCTCACTTTTCTTGAATTGTTGCATCCTTTTTGTCAGAGCAGATGGACTTTATAGGCTTTAGTCAAAATGGCTCCATGCCAGTCAAAGGAATGTATGCTGGTAAATTCTTTGGACGAACAAGCTTCAAAGATCATAGACTTTAAGATCTCATTTCTTAAAATCTAGACTTGTAAAAAGTCCACATGTCTTGGCTTGCTTATCTCTACTAGATGGTACGGGAACCACCTTTGCTGGTGAGATCTTACTGGAAAGCTTCTAGATGGTGGACACTGATCGATGCAAAATCTGCATGCAAATTATAACATAGGGCAAATAAATTTATAGTTAACCCAAAGTTTTGTCGAACCCATGGAGATAGTGCAACGAATGTATTTCATGTACTGAATGTAGTTTTTCAATCTTTTGTTTGGGCAAATCCAATTTTAGAGTTTTGGGTTTTTATGAAAGTAACTTTTATAAGAAATTCCAATGAATAAAAGCACAGATCCTAGGGAAATCTATCAAACTGATCAACATGCATGAAATAAATCATTCAAACCTATAAAAGATGCTTTTGGTGGAAAATCTATTAAAGTGGAATTAATTCTTTGCTCGGGCAATTAAAACTTAGGTTCCTACTCAGTGATTATCTCCTCTTGGTCTCAAATACACCAAATAGTCAATCTCAATAAAAATCATATTTGAACCTACAATTCAACTCTTCTTGGTCGTACAGAAATTAAATGGTATTAAATTCTCTCTTCCTATTATTAATTTTCATCTCTCGGCCCATCAATTAATAACTAAATCATATTCAAATTTTCCTCTCTCAATCCTTCAATTTAAAATAAAATTACAATTAAATCAAAGAATTTAAACCAATTTAGGGTTTGAACAATTCAAATCAAAGTATGTATCTCAGATGGAGAAATCCTAAAATCTGATGAAGGTTTTAGCCTAGCATATTAAAAGCAAACATTGAAAAAAAAATTAAAGATTGGATTAAAATAAACTTACTGAAAACTAAAGTTATAAGAAAAAAAAGGTTATGATCCAGCTCTTGAAAACTAAATAAAACTGAAAATTAAAGATTGAAAATAAATTATGAATTGGATACCAAACAATGAACTAGACATGAGTTTATATGGAAGTAGGGTAAAACTATAAACTGTAGGTTCTGATGATATTTGACAATTTCTTCCTCAATCTCGCCCACAACTTCGAATGGGCGAATTTCCTTGTTGGAATAAATTTACGTCGATTAACATTAATTTCCGTCGGTCGACGCTCCTTCCTCGTGTTGATCTCCCTTGAGGTCGAAATCTCTTCACATCGAGCAGCTGAATGTCGATCGACACGATTCTGTGCCGGTTGACACGACCTCTTCTCATGCGTCCATTGAATTTGTTCCACTTCGGTCGAAACAAACATTGTTGTGGCAGATCTCCTTTTCAACACTTTCTCACTTGTTTCGATGATTTTTCCAATAAAACTTAGCACCCTAAGCATAATACCCTCTAAAATATACTCATGCTCAATTTATTCATAAAAACAAACTAAACTGCATAAAAGAAATAAGAAAACAATGCGACAAGTGAGTAGAAATATGAGCTTATCAATCCCCCCAAACTTAAACACTTGGTTGTCCCCAATCAACTGAAAGAATAAACCAAAAGCTCAAGTAATCAAGAAGTGCAATGCCTCACAAGATTCTTCACAGTCAAAACCAATAATCCACATTACACTAACACTTTGAAATAATTAGATAATTCGTAAACTATGGAAGACTCACTGGAAAAGGGTTTCGCTCGTTCACACAAGTGTTAAGGTTGAAATATGAGTACATGCAAAGTTATGCAAGTTAAGTAATACCATAGGTTTGCAAATAATCTAATTTCTGCACTACAAACATGTGCACACAAGATCTAGGATCAGAAAGGACTTTATTTAAGGTTATAATGTAAGGCTTTTGTGAGGGGTAGGAGAATTTTGGCGAAGTGACCAAAATCCGTTGATTTCGTGGCCTCAACAAATCCAAGCCACTATCTTAACTTCATCCACCCGTTCTCCTTAATTTATTCAACACAAAACAAAGGCTCTCATTTTTTCTTTCTCTCTTTTTTTTCACATCCTTTTATGCTCTTAATATAAATTTCTTTGATGAATTTGAGCTAAGGATAACAAAAAAAATTCTTTTTACTTTTTTTTTTCTTTTCTATTGCCCAACCTTTTGTTCACCCAACAATTATTATCTTATCCTTCTCAAATAATCTTCATCCCCAACTCTCAAAGACAAGAGCGATTCTTTTATCACTTTTTCTAAACTTTATAGACAAAGAAAGAAAAACACATTGGCTCAAAAGGGTTGACTAGAGATAATATTTAAACAGGACAGTGTATGGAATATAGGCTAACAAAGATGGCCTAAAATCACTTCCTAAACTAGTGCACACTACACAATTTTGAAACAGAAACAGAGGAAGTTCTAGAGATACTTAATCAAACAGACACTCTCACAATTGAATTACAGGCTCAAAACTTACACATGGGACAAAATTTCCTCCACAAAAAACAACAAATCATTTTCTAACATCATGTCAATGTAAGTATCAAATCAGTAAATCATACGGTATTCTACATTCATAGGCATTCTCAATCACAATTGCAATCAGTCCAAACAACTGCCAATCGATTCGAATCACATATTCAACTCACAGGGTTCAATCATAACTCACAAATCCCCTCAAAATCACAAAAATCTTCAAATTTTCCAAAAATCTCCTAGGCAAAAATTAAAAAATGGAAAACAATAAAAGGATAGAAAAGAGTTTCAACCCCGTTAGTCTTCCTCCTCCCAAACTTATTCAAAAAGCAAAGAGAATAAGTTTGACAATCAGACTTAGGGTTTGAAACTGTACCCGAAAGTTGGCCTCAGACACAACTCCAGTGGTTTGAAACTGTACCCCGAATCATTGCAGTGTTGGCATTTTCCTTCATCTCATGAACTACAAAATCCGTAGGAAAAATAAGATGACCAACTCTTATTAAAACATCCTCTACAATACCTTTTGATCAAGATACAATCTTGTCAGCCATTTGAAGAGTAATTGTTGTTGCTCTCATCTCCCCAATTTCCAACTTCTTGTAGATGGACAATAGCATAAAGTTGATGCTTGCCTCAGTGTTGCACAGAACATGCTGGAACTCCTTTCCTCCAATCTCAATGGGAATAGAAAAATAACTAGGCTCTGACCTTTTGATGGGAATTTTATTTTGGAGAAACAAGCTACAATCTTCGTGTATTCTAATATTTTCATTCTCCACAAAGTGCTTCTTCTCACTCATCAGTCGTTTCAAGAACTTCATGTACCCTGGGATTTCTCGGAGAGCTTCCACCAATGGTATGTTGATGTTCATCTTCATCAGACTTTCAATGAACTTGGTGAACTTTGAGTCATCTGTCTTCTTTGCAAACCTTTGAGGAAAAGGCATAGGAGTCACCGGATCAACTTTCTTCTTTTCTTTCTCCTTCTCGCCCAAAATAGAGCTCTGTTTCGACTGATATCTCTATGCATCACCCGTCATTCCTGCTGAGCCTTCGCGTCGACTGACGTAGGGTGCATCGGTCAATGTGGGGATGTTGACCAAAATCCTAGCCTGTCGATCCTATGCGTCGACGGATGCAAAATTTGCGTCATTCAAAATATAGGGTTACACCTTGGGAACTACCTCTCTTTCTCCCCCAAACTCATTTTCTGGCTAGCTTGGACCTTAATACTTCTTCTCAGAGTATAGATCAATGTCATTGACATATTTTTGCTTCGCTGGTTTCACCTCGGTTGCACTCGGAAGTTGTCCAGGCTTGTGTTGATTGTTGAGGGTAGTGGCAATTTGACTTAATTGAGTATCAAGCATTTGAAGGTCCTTGGTCAACAATTGCATGTTATTTGCCATCCCATTGACTTTATTCACAACCTTTCCAAACCGGTTGTCGGAGCTTTTGATGAACTTCTCCAATATCTCCTCTAGAACTGATTTCTTCTTCTCCACGATCTCTCCTCCAGTACCTACATCAGAACTAGGAGGTGGGTGCTCAGCTGTAGAGGGGTTGGCATAGGTGAAACTGGGGTGATTTCTCTCATGGTTGTACTGGTAGCCTTGATTTCCTCCTTGGTAGTTATTTTGATAACCTCCTCCTACATAGTTCACCACAACTCCAATTGTGGCACTAGAGCTGCTTGCTCCCCCACGGTTGATGTAATTTGCTTCGATTGGAACGATGGTCATGCTATGATCGGCAGTAGTTGTGGCTGTAGCATTGATTGGTTCCAGTTTTCCAATGTCTTCTCGGAGTATCTTGACCTCGGCAATAACATCAAAATTTGGCTTGGCTTTCACTGTTTTGATTGGGAATTATCTCTCGGTTGGCCATTGATGGTTGTTCAAGGCCATATCTGCTAGTAACTTCATGCTCTTGGCCCGACCTTTCTTCATCAGAATTCCACCGGCAGGTACATCGACTAACTCCTTTATGTGTGGAGTGAACCCCTCATAGAAGTGACACACTTGCATCTCTAAATCGATTCCATGTCCAGGGCACATTCTGATCAATTATTTGTACATCTTCGAGGCCTCATATAGTGACTCATCGTACCTCTGGCTGAAGTTTGTGATGGAATACTCCCTCTTTAGCAGTGGCTCGGCGGGATGTAGGTGGTGAGGAATTCAGCTCGAAGTTCCTCCCATATCCCTATCTGACTCTTGTCCTGGCTAGCAAACCAAGACCGTGCCTAGTCTCTGAGTGAGAATGAGAAAACTCTCATCCGAATAACATCTTGGGGTACCCCATTTTGCTTCACCGTATCACACACCTCGATGAATTGGTTGAGCTTGAGGTGTGCATACGGGTCTTCCTTGGCCTTCCCCGCATACTAGTTTTGTTGAACCATTTGAATTAGACTCATCCGCAGCTCAAAATTGTTGGTTGATTCGACCTCTAAATCCAGGCTTCTCTTGCTGCGGTAGAAATTGATCCATGATGGACCGCTGTGGTCTGACTACTTCCAGTCTTCTTTCACTATTCAGTTTTGCCAGTGTGGCAGCTTGCTCTGTATGTGCTGCTAGTGCTGCTAGAAGTTGCTCTCTCAGTTGCTGCACTTCTTGCATAGATTGCCTTTGCTCCTCCGGAGTCATATTCTGCAGTGGAGCTTCATGATTATCTGGCATCTCTTGTTTTTTTATTTCCCTTTCCTTCTATTCCTCCTACGGGTGGCTTCAATTTCAGGATCGAGTGCTTCGAATATTGTACCCTTGTTTCACGTGTTCATGCACTTGCAAGAGAAAAAAGGAAACAATCAATATGCGTCGACCGACTGATGAGTTCATATTTTCACTCATATTTGGTTTGATTTATCTTTGTTTTTCATTGCATTTTATTTTATTTTAGTTGTTTTTATTTCATGAGTCACTCTAGGAGGGTATTATGCTTGTAGCGGTGTATTTATGCAGGTTTGGGGTCGAATTCACTGAAAACCTATGCCGAAAGAAGTAGATGTTCAAAGGAATAGTCACGAATTCTTCCACACATAGAATTTGAGCTAATGGAGCACGGATATTGAAAGATATTTGAATTATCTTTCCAATGCAACTAGAATCGGGTCAATTGGAGTTTGGGAGCAAAAGTTATGGCCAAAACAGTGAGGAGGCGCAGAAACGGTCGACGCATATGAAATCGGGTTCCACGTCGACCGACGCGTATGTTTTTGGCGAGAATCTGGAAGATTTTCATGAATATTGGGCGCGATTTTGCCAAGATGTAAGAGATTTATCAAAACAGAAGCATTGAAAACTCAAGATAGAAGATATATTCAATATATGATAAGTGGATATAGATATACATCAAACCCAATCCTATCTTTTATAGAATTCAGCCCATTTAAAGTTGAAACAAATACTATAAATACCCCTCTAGACTAGTTTATTCAGTGGACCTCAATCCCTACATGGACCTTAGTTCATATATCCTTCTCAACCTCAATTTCTGTAGTTAGAGTTTTAGTTTATTTTATGCACTTTTGAATTACTGTTTTTATTTGAATGCGTGCTTAGGATTAATTAATTAGGTTCATGATTCCTGTGTTTATTTTATAGTTCTAGATTAATTGAAGGACCGAGGGATGAAGTTTAATTTAGATGTCTAGCTATTGATAGAAGGACCGAGAGATGAATATTGATAGTGGGATTAGGAAACCATGATATACTCTATATTGTCCGATCAAGGAGTATTAGATTGTAGGAATTGAATAGATTTGCATATGAGATTGACTAATTTGGTGTTCTTGAGATCGAAAGGAGATAGTCACAAATTAGTAATTTAGGTTATATTTGTCTGACCCAGGAAATATACCATAATTGCAGTATTTCACATGTTGATTTAATTGATTCTTACATGCTATCCATTATAAGATTTCTGCCATAGAATCTGTGTTTTGCTTTAATTGATTTTTTCCTATTTTATTTTATCTGCCTAGTTTAAATATTAAATCTGATTACTAAATTGCTCAAACAATTAATCTGAAATTGTGTTTTAGTATAAAGGTCTATTTCGTGCATCTTTTCTCTGTGGGTTCGATATTCGAGTTATAAATTTATTTGACCACTAATCTATAATAAATCTGCTAGAAATAGCAGTGATCATCGACACAAATCTGTGTCGATCGACGCAAGGGTAAAATATGTGTCAACCAACGTGTTGGCTGTGTCGATCAAAACAGACACTCAAGTTCAACACACACACACCAAAATTAAAACAAAAACCCAATCCTTAAATATGAAAAAAGACAGTAACAAAATACAATCTGACCATTCGCCGGCAACGGCACCAATTTGATCGATGAAAAATCTGCATAAAAATTATAGCATAGGGCAAATAAATTTATAGTTAACCCGAAGGTTTGTCGAACAAGAGTATCTCATGTACTGAATGTAGTTTTTCAATCTCTTTTTTGGGCAAATCTAATTTTAGAGTTTTGAGTTTTTATGAAAGTAACTTTTAAAACACAAATCCTAGGGAAATCTACCAAACTGATCCGCATGCATGAAATATATCATTTAAACCCATAAAAGATACTTTTGGTGGAAAATATGTTAAAGTAGAATTAATTCCTCGGTCGGACAGTTAAAACCTAGATTACTAAATGATTATCTCCTCTTAGTCTAAAATATACTAAATAGTCAATCTCAATTAAAATCATATTTAAACCTACAATTCAACTCTTTGTGGTCGAATAGAAATGAAATTGCATTAAATTTTCACTTCCTATTATTTATTTTCACCTCTCGGTCTATCAATTAATAACTAAATCCTAATCCAAGTTTCATCTCTCGACCCTTCAATTGAAAATAGAATTAAAATCAAATAAGAGAATTTAAACCAATTAAGGTTAGAACAATTCAAATCAAAGCATGTATCACAGGTGGAGAAACCCTAGAATCTGATAAAGGTTTTAGCCTAGCATATTAAATGCAAACAATGAAACATAAATTAAAGATTGCAGTAAAATAAATTTACTGAAAAATAAAGATACAAGAAAATAAAGGTTATGATCCAACTCTTGAAAACTAAAGAAAATTGAAAATTAATGATTAAAAACTGAATCATGAACTGGATATTAAACAGTGAACTTGACATGAGTGATATAGAAGTAGAGTAAAGCTATAAACTATAAGTTTTGATGATATTTGACAATTTCTTCCTCAATCTCGTCCACAACATCAAATTGGCAAATGTTGATCCCCGATCATAGTATTTATATATGCAACGGAAGTATTAATAAGATCTTACACTTATCTTGCTAAGGTCTCGACTTAGCAAGTGTTTATAAAATGTGTTTTACCTCCAATACTCATTAGATCAATTGCAGATTATACTACAATACTTGATGTGTTGATTTTTAAACACGCGCACACGCAATATAATGAAATAAAGCAACAAAGACACAAGGATTTATAGTGGTTCGAACAAATGTTCTACGTCCACTCTTCAGTCCTCCGACTGAAAATTCACTTAACGATTGAATACAAGGTCAGACTTGATCTCTAACGTTGAGCAGCTCCTCCGTTTGGTCAGCGCACACCTTCAAACACCTCGGTCTTCAATCTTCACCTTGTCGCTCCGTAGAGTGAGGACAAACCTCCTGTCTCCTGACGTCGATTGTTGATAACTCTCTTATGAGAGTTATATTTATGCCTTTATGTGAATAATTTGGAGTCTTTTTAGTATGAGTTAAATTCATTTTAGGGTTGAATAAGCATATTTATGCATAGTTAGTGTCTAGTGGGTCATTGTTGCAAACTAATCCTTTTTGGTCTATTTTAGCAAAAAAAGTGCACTAAAATACAAAGCGTGGAACTCTAAAGGAAATGTACATGCTGAGTGAAGATGCTAAGTGCATGCTGTAGCATGCTGGTTACTCCAGAGAGAGAAAGTTGGGGAGAGAGAAGATCCTGAACTGGGTCATCTACTGGGTGTTGACAAGGACGTGATGATACTTGGCTGAGCTGGATAGTGAGAGTACCTGGATTAGTTGCCACTTGGACAAGGAGAATTAAGACATTACAACATTAATTGAGGAAACCTAAAAAGATCTTCTTCTAGAACTTCGGGGCCATATATAAAAGGGGAAACCTGCTCATTTAAGAGGGGGCGCAATTTCAGAGAAGAATATACGAGTCTTGCTAAGAAAGAAAGCTCAGGCACCGGAGAGTCGAGCTAGAGAGTGGCCGAAGGAGAAATCCTGAGGACACTACTATGGGATTGAAGAATTCATCCCCAGCTATCTCTGTTTGCAGTTCTCAGTAGTTTTAATCTATTTTTATGTTTATTTGTAAAGATATTTTAGCTATGATTCGACTGGTTTTAGCTATGAGCTAAATATTTAGACTTGGGTTGTGAATCTTTTGTTGGATTTATGTTGTATTTTGGGATCTTTGCTAATCTATCAGATCAGGGTATTTATAAATCTTATTTTACTTTGTCTGGCCAACTTAGTTAAGATATATTTCTGTTCATGTTTGGAAAAACATGTTTAGGAGAGAGCCCTGATTTGAGCTAAGTCTAGCCTTTGGAAAATGTGTGGAATTTGTGTGCGAAATGAATCGATTTGTTTTGAGCTGGGTAATGTTCAGTCTAGCATAGGAATATGTGGATCGAATCTTTATGGCTAGGAAGAGCTGTAGAGTATTTTAGATTCAGCACTAGAGCATGCTAGGATCCGTGCTGCAGCATCATTTCAGCAAGTAGAGTCAGCAACCTAAGTTGTTTTTTTATTACTAAGTCTCTATTGTCTTGTTTGTTAGTGTGGTCTTTATAATCTCCATTGTCTAGTTTATGCTTATTTACTTTTTCTTTAGTATGGTTAGACTCAACACAAAATTGATTAAACCCTGCTGTCTGTTAATGTTTGCACGATTCTTTATATGAGGTTCCCTATGGGATTGACTCTAGATTACTCCTAGATATTACTCGATAGTGTACACTTGCACTTTGCTGCACATTTTGCACGTATCAAGTTTTTGGCGCCATTGCCAGGGAGTGCCAAAGAATCTTGATGCTATTTTAACTGCAGCAGTAATTAATTATAGTATTTTATCAACAAAAGCACAAAAATAAAAGTACTAATATTAGATTTGATGTTCACTTTCAGGTTTACTCTGTGTATGAACCAGAGAGAACCGCCTAAGGTTCTGATTTTTGACCCAGAAATTGAAAGAACATTCTGAAGAAACAGAAGAAGACAGAGGAAAAAGAGGCTTCAAATGGCTAACCAAGGAGGAGGAGAGCAAGGACTGGGGAATGCATTGGTTATGGAAGATGCCAAGGATAGATGTATTCGAGCATATGTAGATCTTAAGTTCAATGTTTTGAAGTCTGGAATTGTGCAACCTGAGATTGAAGCAGTGCAGTTCGAATTAAAGGCAGTAATGTTTTAGATGCTTTAAACTATAGGGCAATTTGGAGGGTTGGCATTAGATGACCCTCATCTTCATCTGAAATCCTTCCAAGATGTGAGTGATAACTTCAAGTTACCTGGTGTAACTACAGAAGCATTGAGGCTGAGGCTATTCCCTTACTCTTTTAGGGATAGTGCTAGAACCTGGTTGAACAACATCCAACCAGAGACTGCAACATCATGGAATGAGATGGCAGAGAAATTCATGTTGAAATACTTCCCTCCTACCAGAAATACAAGGTGCATAAATGATATCATGACCTTCAAGCAAGATGAAGAATCAGTCAGTGAAGTTTGGGAGAGATATAAGGAGCTATTGAGGAAATGTCCACATCACGGCATACCTCATTGCATTCAGTTGGAGACTTTTTACAATGGACTGAACCTAACTTCAAGGCTGGTCCTAGGTGCCTCTGCAAATGGAGCCATATTGTTGAAAACTTACAATGAAGCTTTTGAGATTTTAGAAAGAATCTCTGAGAATAACTGTCAATGGTCAAATTCCAGAGCCCAAGACAGGAGGTGCAGAATCCAGCATTCTAACTACCATGCAAGCTCAGATTGAAGCAATAGGAACTTTTGTTAAGAGCATGGAAGCCTCCATGGCAGCAAATCAATTGTCTCAATCATCACAGCCAGTACAACAGACAGTGAACCAAGTGTTAATGGATACCTCTTGTATCTATTGTGGAGAAGCACATTTGTTTGATGAGTGTCCACCTAACCCTGTGTCTGTTTGCTACATGGTAAATAACAAGATCCATATGCTTCTACATATAATATAGGATGGAGAAATCATCCTAATTTCTCTTGGTCAAATCCCGAAAATTCTTCAGGGCCTCAACAACATATGTAGCAGCAACATGTGCCACAACAACCAATACAACAACAAGGCCAACAACCACATATGCATCAACATCAGAATAAGCAGAATGCTGTAAGTGGTTTCCAACTACAACAACACATGAAGCAGGAGCATATGCAAAACACAACTCAGGAATGTATGTCCCTGGAGAATCTGATGAAGGACTTCATGATCAAATTAGAGGCTATAAGCCAGAGTCAAGAAGCAACTATAAGAAATCTGGAAGTACAGATTGTCCAACTAGCCACTGAAATGAAGAATAAGCCACAAGGTACCTTGCTTGGTGACACAATTAATCCCAGGCCTAGAAAAGAGCAGTTGAAGCTAGTGACTCTAAGGAGTGGCACTAAACTAGCTGAAATTATTCCTGAACCATAGAAATCTGATGATGTATTTGAATCTCAGAGGGAGGACAAAAAGGATGAAATGGAAGAAGAACAGATAGCTCAGAAAGATGCTGGGAAACATGTTGTAGCAAGCAAGCAGCCTGTTCCACCTGAGTTGAAATCAAAAGAAAAGGAGCCACAACAGTATATCCCTCCACCTCCACCTTATCCTAAAAAACATAAGAAAAATAAAGAGGATATACAGTTTGGTAAATTCTTTGGTATACTAAAACAATTGCACATCAATTTTCCATTCGTGGAAGCACTGGAGCAAATGCCTAATTATGCCAAGTTCTTGAAGGATGTGCTAACTAAGAAGAGGGCTTTGGGTGAGTTTGAAACTATAGCCATGACTGAAGAGACAAGTGCTCTATTCAACCAGAAATTGACAACTAAGCTCAAGGACCGAGGAAGTTTCACAATTCCATGTTTCATTGGAGGTCAAGATGTGGGGAGAGCATTGTGTGATCTTGGTGCAAGCATAAACCTGATGCCCTTATCTAAGGATAGGAGAAGCTAGACCTACCACTGTAACTCTGCAGCTAGCCGATAGATCAACAGTGTATCCTGAAGGAAAAATAGAGAATGTCTTAGTCAAGGTGGAGAAGCTCATATTTCCTGCTGATTTCATCATCCTGGATTTTGAAGTAGATGAGGAAATTCCCATCATATTGGGAAGGCCTTTCCTGAAAACTGGAGGAGCTCTAATTGATATGAAAAATGATGAAATTACCATGCAGGTGCATGATCAACAAGTCACATTCAACATGTCCAAGTCTATGAAGAATAGAAGGGATGATTTAGAGGAATGCTCTATGTTGGATTTGGTGGACTCTTTGGTATATGAAATACTGGATGAACTGTATGAGGAAGATTCAGAGGTTTTGAATTTTGCTCAAAGTACTCCAGGAAATGAATGAAGGGAAGCCAATGATGTTCAGAGAAAGGTTTGATTTGCTAGAAATACCAGCAGCAGGGACTCAAACTCAGAAACCTTCTGTAGAAGAACCACCTTAACTCACTCTGAAGCCACTTCCAGCTCATTTAAAGTATGCCTATCTAGGGAAGAGGAAACACTTCCAGTGATCATAGCTACAGATTTGAAACCAGAAAAAGGGAGGATGCTGATACAAGTGCTGAAAAAGTATAAGAGAGCTATTGGGTGGACAATCTATATATATATATATATATATATATATACTAAAGCAAAGAAGTTTATAAATAACTGTTCCCGCCAAAATTATAAATAATATTCATATATATATATATTAAAAAAATTATTATTATCAATTACATTAAACATAAATGTAGTTGAGTTGGTTTGAAGTGGTAAATCTAAGTTTTTGTTCCGGGTTCAAATCCCAATATCAACAAATGTATTTTAAAAATTTTAATTTTTACACAAAGATTATCTCTACCATTATTTTTTCTCATACATAAAAGAATTAACATATAAATATGTATAGAAAAATTACCGCCAATCAATATTTAATAAAATTAATCATTATAAAATCAACAATATTAAATAGGGAAAATATCACAATTTATCCCAAACTTTCATCAAGTTCCCAAATCTATCCCCAACTTTTGAATATAATAATTTAAGGCCTAAACTTTGAAAATCTTCCCACCGACCAAAATTCCAATACCCGATATCCTACGTGGATAAATAATTTTCCATGTCGTCGTAAAATATTAATTGAAAAAATAAAAGTAATTTATCTCTATTTTAAAAATCAATAGGGATAAATAATTTTTAAACCAGATAAATTAAACGCACATATAATTAAATTACTTCTAATATTTATATTAATATTGGAATTGAAATGATATAACATTAATTGTAATTTAATTCTAATATTAATTTTTACTTTAATAAATGCTTAAATGAATAAAATAATTCAATTAAAATATGAGAGATACATGAAAATATATGATTTTCTACTATACGAGAATTAATTTTAGAATTTAAAAATTCTATTATCTATATTAATCTTGCCTTATTAATATTAGAATTAATTAGCATAAATATAAAATTAATTTAATTGTATATACTGTAATTAATGTGATTTAGAAGAAGTAAGAAAATGTTTTAATTTTTAATAAATTATTTAATACCTATTAATTGTAATAATAATGATAAACTACATGGATTTTTTTTAAATTAGTATTTTTTGATGACATGAAATATTATTTGTCCATGTAGAATTTTGATCTATGGGAAAATTTTCAAAGTTGAGGTCTTAAATTGTTATATTCAAAAGTTGGGGATAGATTTGGGAAGTTGATGAAAGTTTGGGTTAGATTTAAATATTTTCCCTATTAAATATTACAAGTCAATAATCATTCATAGTTGTTATGATCTCTAATTTTTACATCGACTTAAAAAAATTTATTAACTTGCAATTAAAAATCACTAAAAAAATTGCATATAACAATGGTTAAGTGAAGTGGTATACTGAATAGCTTTTCGAGTTGCATATTCTGTTAGAACAAAAAAAAAACTCCATTCATAAATTTTATTTTGAACATGCTGACAAAAAACTGCCCAAAATTTATAATTCGGCCCAAATTTTTATTTTTTTCTTAAAAGAAGAAGATGTAAACATTTGAATAATTAATAAAACTCAAATATATGCTCAAAGAATTACAAGTCAAAATTATTTCAAAAGAAGTCAAAACGTAGAAAATTATCTATTACACTAAGAAAACAGTCGTATAACCCAAAAATATTACATGGCTACATAAATTTTATTATAATAAAAGAAAACTGTAAACTCATTTAAAAATTTTATTCTAAAACATGCTGATAAATAATTGTTAAATATTTATAATTCAGCCGACTAAAAAAAATATAAACATTTGAATAAAAAAAATTAATAAAATTCAAATACCAGTCCAAAGAGTTATATTCAAGTTAAGCTCATTTACAAAAAAAAATCTACACATATCTTTAAAGAAAGTTACAAAGAAAACTATCAAGCAAATAAAATCTTTAAAAGCGATAAATATATAAATATATTAAAATAGAATAGTGTAATCGTTCCCGTAAAAAAATTATTTATATTTTTTTAATAATTATTTTAAAAAGTATTATACTTTTTTTACTAACATACTAAAGAAAATTGTTGTCAGCTTTCCTCAATAAAAAACAATAATAAATCTCAATAAAATATTTTTATTACTTTTTTTTAAAACATTATATTTTAACCTTTTGTTTTATTTGTTGTGTTTAAATTTTTAAATAATAAGAGTAATTTTAGTTTATGAACAAATGAAGTTTTAAAAAAATTATTCTTAAAAATATAATATTATTATTTATATTATAATATAAGATATTATTTATTTATTTCGCACAACATGCGGGTGCAAAGCTAGTTTCTGATATAAAGGGATTAGTCCAGCTCTCTGTATGCACAAAATATTCTTGGAAGATGACTCTAAAGGATCTATAGAGAGACAGAGAAGGTTGAACCCATTAATGAGAAGTGGTGAAGAAAGAAATTATAAAGTGGTTGCATGTTGGGATAATTTTTCCTTCTCTGATAGCACATGGGTTAGTCCAGTTCAATGTGTCCCAAAGAAAGGAGGAACTACAGTGGTGGAGAACAAGAACAATGAACTCATTCCCACAAGGACAGTCACAGGCTGGAGAATTTGCATTGACTACAGGAAGCTTAATAATGCTACCAGGAAAGACCACATCCCACTACCATTTTTAGACCAGATGTTGGACAGATTGGTTGGGAAAGAATATTACTATTTTTTGGATGGGTATTCGGGTTACCACCAGATAACCATACAGCCAAAGCACCAGGAAAGGACAACCTTCACTTGTCCATTTAGCACTTATGCTTTCAGAAGAATGCCCTTCGGGCTATGCAATGCACCAGCTACATTTCAAAGGTGCATGACAACTATTTTCTCAATAAATGGTGGAAGATTACCTTGAGATCTTCATGGATGACTTTTTTGTATTTGGAATTGATTTTGGTACCTGTTTAAAGAATCTGGAGAAGGTTTTAGCAAGTTGTGAGGAAAGTATTCTTGTCTTAAATTGGGAAAAATGTCATTTCATGGTAAATGAAGGCATTGTTTTGGCTCATAAGATCTCAAAACGTGGGATTGAAGTTGACAGGGCCAAGATAGCTGTTATTGAGACCTTGCCACCACCTTTATCAATCAAGGGAGTAAGAATCTTCCCCGGACATGCAGGGTTTTACAGACGATTCATAAAGGATTTCTCAAAGATATCTAAGCCTTTGTGTTCCTTGCTGGAGCATGACTCAGCACTCAACTTCACATCTGAATGCCAAGCAGCCTTTGATACCTTGAAGGAAGCTATGATTACAGCTCCTGTGATGTGTGTGCCAGACTGGAACTTACCCTTTAAAGTCTTGTGTGATGCGAGAAATTTTGTTATTGGAGTTATGCTTAGGCAAAGGAAGAGCAAGATATCTACTATGCCAGCAAGACTTTGGTGGATGCTCAGATCAATTATACCACCACAGAAAAAGAGCTTTTAGTTGTGATTTTTGCTTTTGAGAAGTTTAGACCCTATTTATTGGGGGCTAACGTTGTTGTCCAAACTTACCATGCAGCCATCAAGTATCTCTTATAAAAGAAGGATGCCAAGCCTAGACTGATTAGATGGGTACTCCTTCTGTAAGAGTTTGATCTTGAAATCCAAGACAGGAAAGGGACAGAAAACCAGGTTGCTGAACAGCTATTCAGATTGGAGGGGGTTACTCAGGAGGAACAAGATGTCCAAGTTCAAGAATAGTTCCCTGATGAACAACTATTCAATGTCTCATCTGATACTCCACCTTAGTTTGCTAATTTTGCTAACTTCAAAGCAAGTGGATTCCTTCCTCCAGATAAGAAAAGACAGAAGTTAAAAAGGTTTTACCATGATGCTAAATTTTACTTTTGGGATGAACCTTACTTGTATAAACTTTGTGCTGAACAGGTGTTGAGAAGGTGTGTTCATGAAGTTGAGATGGCAGACATTCTTGAGAAATGCCATTCAGCTCCATATGGTGGGCACTTTGGAGGGTAGAGAACAGCTGCTAACGTATTCGAATTCAGTTCTATTGGCCAACAATCTTTAAAGATGCTCATGAGTCAGTGAAGAATTGTGATAAATGTTAGAGGGTAGGTTATTTGCCAGCTTCAAATGCTATGCCTATGACTTATATTCTGGAACTCGAATTATTTGATGTTTGGGGTTTGGATTTTATGGGGCCATTGCCACCTTCCTTTGGGAACATTTACATACTTGTTGTTATAGATTATGTCTCTAAGTGGGTAAAAGTTGCAGCTTGTGCTAAAGATGATGCTGAAATAGTGATTAAATTTCTACATAAACATGTTTTCACCAGGTTTGGCATACCAAGAGCCATTATTAGTGATGAAGGGCCTCACTTCATCAACAGAAGCTTAGCTTGCATGCTGGCTAAGTACAAGATCAATCACAAAGCTGCTACAACCTATCATCCACAGACAAATGGTCTGGCTGAGCTTTCAATCAGAGAAATCAAAAGGATTATTGAAAAGGTGGTAAGTCCTAACAGGAAGAATTGGTCCAAGCATTTAGATTATGCACTTTGGGCTTACAGAACAACTTTTAAGACACCTCTAGGAATGTTAACCCACAGATTAGTATTTGGGAAAGCTTGCCATCTACCTCTGGAACTGGAGTATAAATCTCATTGGGCTTTGAAGAAGTTGAATTTTGATTTGCTAGCTGCAGGAGAGAGGAGGTGTGCTGAGATCAATGAACTCGAGGAGATGAGATTGACATCCTATGAGAGTGCTAGAATTTATAAAGAAAGGAGTCAAATGTGGCATGCAAAAAGGATCAGATTCAGAATTTTGGAAGAAGGAAATCAGGTGTTGTTATTCAACTCCAGATTGAGGTTGTTCCCTGGAAAGTTAAAGTCCAGATGGTCTGGTCCCTTTACCATCACCAAGGTTTACCCCTATGGAGCAGTAGATCTAAAAGATGAAGTTTCAGGAAGGGAATTTAAGGTCAATGGTGAACGGGTTCAGATTTATCATGGTCGAGTCTTCAACAGGGAGAAGACTTCCACTACCCCGCAGAATGCCTGATGGAATTAAGGTACCACCGGTTTCCCTCTTGCTTGTGTATACAAGTATTGAGTGAAACCAGTTCTTTTGTAACTAATTTTATCTATCTTTTGTTTATGTTTTGATGTTGTTTCATTTTTACTTGTCTTCAGAGCTATTAGTTCCAGACAATAAATAACGATATTGAACATAAGTTTGAGGGTGTTCAAAGGATGCTGGCAACATGCTGACGACATGCTACAACATGATATTTGAGCAGTAACGGTCATATTTTGGCCGAGTTACTTTTTAGTTCGTGCGCATGAGGTAATTTTTAAATTGCTTTCTCAGATAAATTCAAATCTTTTGAGGGATTTTCTCTGCCCCGCGATGATTGGTTTACAAGGTAACTCCAGTACCTTTTTCTCTCTCACTTGTTCAACTTGCTTTCTCTCTGTACACATCGTGTTTACTGTGTTCAAAAGAAACCCTGAGGCAAGCTATTTTCACATCGCACCTTGATAAAAAAGGTATGTTTCGCTTGCTCCTTCTGTTTGCGTTGCGCTACGGTTGATTTTGTTCGATGAATATCAGGAGCATGTGAGTATGGGTCTGAGATTTTTGGTAAATTTTGCATGCGCAACCCAGGTTGGTTATTTACGTGAGTCTAACTTGAATCTGTGGTAGAATGAGGATGTTCTTGAGTCGAATGTGGAATCTTGTGTGGAACAATGCATGGGCAAGTTAAAATTTGAGTTGTTTAGACTATAGGATTTGAATCAATTATGGATGTTGGCTTAAATATTCTTGTGAATGGGGTTGATGTTGAAATTTCTTGTCGTGTCCTGTAATCTTGGCTATTTTGGAGTTTCTTGGTGTTATTTTGTGGGTTGTTCTGTTTTGATTTTGGGTGTAGTGGTTGAACTAGAGGGATAAATAAGTGTTTGTGCACTGGCTGTGTTACCTTCGCACAAATAATGAACATTCGTACATGTAGGAAGGGCATCATGAGAAAAAAGCAAGCTCCCCACAAGACCAAGAAAGTGTTCTCTTCAGAAGAGGAAGTTCCTACCTATTCCACAACACCGAAATCAACTGAGTCAGAACCTCAATCCCCAGTTAGCTCTCCCTCTGTGGCAGCACGTTCAGCTGGCACAACCAGCCGTGTGCCTAGAACTCGAGCAGCTGCCAAGCAAGATAAAGGAAAGGCCCCTGCCACCTCAAGTTCTTCTCTAGTGGACCTATCCGAGTCAGATAGTCCTCCTGCGAAAAAGGCCAAGACTAAACCACACCGTGCTTTGTGCAAGTTCCCGGAGAACATAAACCCCAAAGAGACTACCGCACAACCTGATGGTGCAGATGCTTCCCAGCCTAGGAAAAAGAGAATCAAGAAAGCATGCAAGAAGAATCCTACCCTGAGGAGTTTGTTGAAAAAGAAAGCAGCACATCCGGCTCCTACACCCCAAGGGGCATCACCTACTCCTAACCCCAAGAAAGGTCCTCCACCTATGATCATTAAACAGGGATTCCCAACTGACTTGTCCAGCTTGCCTGAAGATATCCAAGGGGCCATAGCTCAGCAAGGTTGGGCTCCATTCGTTGTCATGTCGGATGCTCCTGTGGTTCCTGTTGTACGAGAATTCTATGCCAACTTGAAAAAGGTAGGGGAGTGGGACTTTGTTTCTGAGGTTCGAGGTGTGTAGGTAAGTCTGAACCCTTGAGTCGTGCACCGAGTGTATGGAACAACACCACCTCAACCAGATCTCTTCTGGGATAGGTATGCCAAATCGACAGAGGAGGATAAAAAATGGGCCTTAACAACCCTTTCTCCTGAAGATTCTCATGTCCATTGGATTCCTCAAGATGGGGGGCATCACTGCTTGTTACTAACCAGTTAAAGCCCGCGGGTCGACTTTGGTTCCATTTCATTCGTAGCAGGATCTCCCCAACCACACATGAGAACATGGTCAATTATCAACGTGCCATGATTTGTGTTGCTATTATCTCTGGTACCCCTTTTCATTATGCTCCCATGTTACTTGCTTCTATGGAAAGTCGTTCTACCAGGACCGTAGGGCCCTTGTACTTTCCATCCATGATCACCGCCTTATGCGTGCGAAAGAGTGTTACCATTACAAAGACCGATGAACGTGATTGGAGTAGCGGGTCAATCAATGTCCATCAGATGCTGCAGAGATTCAAACGAACACCGTGTACTGACACTGAGCAACCGGCTCATGCTGCAGCTTCTTCTCAGCATGCCGCTTCAGCATCTGATCCCAACGAGGATTTGCTTCTCAGGTTGGAAATTGTGCAAGAGCGTATTGGCGCCTTTCACCGTACTACTTCAGAGGTGTTCAAATATGTTCGGGCACTTAAACGCACCATCAGTCGGCATCAGCGCTTTCATGCGGAGAGGATGACAAGATTGTGCAATTACATGGCAGAGCGCGATGCATTCCTCCAGCGGTACTGCAAGCGTCTGCCTGATTTTCCTCCACTCCTGCGCACTTCATAGGATGCGGACACAGACCCAGATGCCTGATCCTTCGCTGGTTACCTTAAATCCCAAAAACTCCTTCACTATGCTTGAACCTAAATTTTATTTTCCTGCTGAACAACTTTTTAATTTCATGCTTTGTGTGTGGTACACTTTTTATTTTGCATGTGATGCTGTGTTTGATGGATTTTGTCATTTGATTGATGTTATTGGTCTAGTTGTGTGTACTTTTATTTTGTCTGGTTGAGAACTACTCGTGTTAACGTGCATCAATCTCATGCTCGATGATGAGAGTGTCCCTCACAATTTTTAGCTTGTGGCCATACTTATTTGCAACACGACACTAATCTCAACATATATTTTGAATGTTTTAGTTCGAATTTTTTCGAAAGGCTCATCATGTTTTCATGCTAGGGCATGTGCTTAGCATGCTCGACGTGAAAAAAAAAAAACACTACAAATAACTTTTGTTGACCAAGTTTATCAAGTCAATCATTCTTTTCTTTGCTCTGCTGAAGATTGTAAGAACTTACGTCCTTTTAAATTTATGTTTGCCTTGAGGCGAAATTTTGTGTTCTAACTTCCTTGGGATGTGACGAAGGCCATTTTTCATATTTCCTAGCCTCGGTCCTATATAATCGCACTTATATTACTATATCCCTCGTTCCTATTTTGCGCCTTTTTCCATTTCTTTGTTTTTCCTTATTATGCTTAGCCCCTTACCCATTTATTCTAATTGTGTTTGGACCCTCTTGAGCATTCTTAGGTTTTGATTTTCAACATTGGGGACAATGTTGCCTTCTAAGTTTGAGGGTGTACGGGCACTTCACTTAAAAAAAATCAAGTACTATCTTTTGTGTAAAAGGGGAAGATTATGTGAGTCGTTACTTGAATAAGAACTATAGTGCTTGCTGAATAAATGTTGCATCATGCAGTTAGCATGAACTCTAAGCTCATAGTTGAATGTAATCTCGAAAAAGAAAGAGAGAGAGCAAAAGGGGATGAAGCAAGAGGATTGTTAGGGCTAATGGGGTACTACTTTGGGTATAGAATAAAGAGGACCTTTGAATGCTAAAAAATTTAGTCACTTGATCCAAAATGACCCAACCTTAACCCCAGCCTAACATTACAAGCCGAGAAGTCCTTCTGATCCTTCGGTTTTTAGAGCACCATTAGTGGAGAGGTTTGCATATGATTCATTATGGAGAAAAGAAAAGTAAGTTCAATGAGCATGATGGCTTATGCATGGAAAGGTGTGTGAAACTTGTTTAGCTTAAGTCTTGTTCACTTTTGAAATAAGCTAGCATGGAATTGAAATAAATGAGCCAGAGGAATTTTCTTGCTAAACCATTTTGATATATGAGAGTTATATTTATGCCTTTATGTGAATAATTTGGAGTCTTTTAATATGAATTAAATCCATTGCAGGGTTGAATGAGCATATTTATGCATAGTTAGTGTCTAGTGGGTCATTGCTGCAAACTAATTCCTTTAGGTCTATTTTAGCAAGAAAAGTGCAGGAAAATAAAAGGCGTGGCCTCTAAAGGAAATGTACATGATGAGTGAAGATACTAAGTGCATGTTGTAGCATGCTGGTTACTCCAGAGAGAGAAAGTCGGGGAGAGAGAAGATCCTGAAATGGGCCATCCGCTAGGTGCTGACAAGGACACGATGATACTTGGCTGAGCTGGATAGCGAGAGTACCTGGATTTGTTGCCACTTGGACAGGGAGAATTAAGGCATTACATCATTAATTGAGGAAACCTAAAAAGATCTTCTTCTAGAACTTTGGGGCCACATATAAAAGGGGAAACCAGCTCATTTAAGAGGGGCGCTATTTCAGAGAAGAATATACGAGTCTTGCAAAGGAAGAAAGCTCAGGCACCGGAGAGTCGAGCTAGACAGTGGCCTAAGGAGGAATCCTGAGGACACTACTATGGGATTAAAGGAATTCATCCCCAGCTATCTCTGTTTGCAGTTCTCAGTAGTTTTAATCTATTTTTATGTTTATTTGTAAAGATATTTTAGCTATGATTCGACTGGTTTTAGCTTTGAGCTAAATACTTTAGACTTGGGTTGTTGATCTCTTGTTGGATTTATGCTGTATTTTGGGATCTTTGCTAATCTATCAGATCTGGGTGTTTATCAATCTTATTTTACTTCGTATGGCCAACTTAGTTAAGATATATTTCTGTTCATGTTTGGAAAAGCATGTTTAAGAGAGAGCCCTGATTTGAGCTAAGTCTAGCCATTGGAAAATGTGTGGAATTTGTGTGTGAAATGAATTGATCTTGTCTTGAGCTGGGTAATGTTCAGTCTAGCATAGGAATATGTGGATCAAATGTTATCTTAGCAATCTTTATGGCCTGCAAGAGCTGTAGAGTATTTTAGAGGTTCAACACTAGAGCATGCTAAGATCCGTGTTGCAGCATCATTTCAGCAAGTAGAGTCAGCAACCTAAGTTGTTTTTTTATCACTAAGTCTCTATTGTATTGTTTGTTAGTGTGGTCTTTACAATCGCCTTTGTCTAGTTTATGCTTATTTACTTTTCTGCAGTATGGTTAGACTCAACACAAAATTGATTAAACCTTGTTGTCTGTTAATGTGTGCACGATTCTTCATAAGAGGCATTCCCTGTGGGATCAACTCTAGATTACTCCTAGAATTTACTTGATAGTGTACACTTGCACTTTGCTACACATTTTGCACGTATCAACTGTTGGGAGTTTTATAGTTTTTCCCTGAACCTACCCTTGTGTTAGCGATTGCCCGTAATAATCACACTTGCACAACAATGTGACTGCTTGATTCTTTCTAGGATAGAAAGAATCCCAAAAATATCCTTGGAAGTTAAACTTCTCTGGTCTTGAGTTTCTAGTATGATAGCTTGTGAAAAAGCTTCAATCACGTACTAGCTCGGATGAGTTCGCGTATTGTTGAGAGTGTTTTGATCTTCTCTTATTTTCTCTATGAATAGAATTTCGTGAACCTTTGAATCAATTTAGGATGACACCTATTTATAGGTGAAGATTCAAACTTTTATTTGAATCTTATCTGTTAGACTCAAATGCATTGCTCGCCTATCTGCGTTCTTCCTTTTTCAGCAGCGGACAGAGACTCTTCAAGTCTCCTCATCTCTGATTGGCGTAGGTCCTATCTGTAGCCGTCTTTGTCAGAACGGATCTTTTAGTTTAAACTTGAAACCTCCATTGTGTCTAATGATTGTTCTATTCTCTGATTCGTCAGGGTTTCCCAGTAATCTGGATCCTTCTTATTTACGACTTGAATGTTTCTCTCGATTGCTGTTGGGTGTTTGCTGCAGTTGGCATACAGCTGACATCTCAGCAGTCTTGCAAAGATCTCGAAACATGCTGGAGTTACTTCTTCAGCAGTCTCTTGAGTGCGTTCAACATTCCTCCGTGTTTGCTAGCCTTTACTGGCTTCTTCAGCAATCATCAAGTCTGTTGATTCCTTCAGTATTCTTATTTTCTAGTTTTATTACAACTCGAGTATATATAACCTCTACAGGACTTTTACATTTTAACTCGATACTAAGTTGCTAGAAACTAGATAGGCTTGAGCTTTGATGCACCAAAACATAATAAACCAACATTGACAACCAAGGGGTTTAATATTTCTAACAATATTCCTAACAACAAATTTCCTTGTTGGAATAAATTCAAGTCAACTGATATGGATGTGCGTCTGTCGACGCGCCTTCCTCGTGTCGATCTCCCTTGAGGTCAAAATCTCTCTACATCGAGCAGTTGAATGTCGACCAACTTGATTCTGTGTCGGTCAACGCGGCCTCTTTCGAATGAAGATCTGAATGAAAAGATCATGAGAGAAGCACACGAAACCCCCGTACAGCGCCCACTCCAGAAGTACAAAGATGTACCACGACCTATAAGTCCATTTTTTTCATGGGAAGGCATGATGCAAGACATAAGAATGTTCGTGGAATGTTATCTGGCATCCCCACAAGTGAAAGCACTGTAATATAAGTCGTATAGGAAGTTAAAGCCGCTAGATATCCCAGAATGAAAATGAGATCAAATAACGATGGATTTTGTGATGAGTCTACCCAAATTCCAAAGAGAGAATACTGTCATATGGGTAATCATAGACTATTTAACTAAGAGTGCATATTTTCTGCCGATTCAAGTTACTTATGGTTTGGATAAGTTGGCCCAGATTTATGTAAGGTTATCATCTTATTTCATGGAGTGCCAACAACAATCACATCTAACAGAGATGTAAAGTTCATGTCTATATTTTAAACTAGCTTACAAAAGGAGCTTGGAACCCAACTAAACTTCAACACCACATTTCCACCACAAACGGATGGGAAAATAGAGAGAACAATACAGAATCTGGAGGATATGCTATAGTTTTCCTTGATCAATGAGTAAAATAGGATCCAATCTACCATTTATTCAGTTCTCACACAACAACAGCTTCCAAGCCACCATGAGAATGGCTCCATATGAAGCTCTTTACGGAAGGAAGTTTAGATCCCCTTTGTATTGAGATGAAGTTGGAGAATGAAGAATTTTAGGACTTGATTCAGTCAGAGAAATGATAGAGATCGTTCGACAAATCCATGCCAGAATCAAGGAAGCTCAGGATCGATAGAAATCATATACAGATAAACGATGAACTGAGATGATTTTCAAAATCGGAGACAAAGTGTTGTTGAAGATATCACCATCCAAAGTTATCAGTTATCATTTGCTTTGGAGCTAGGGGTAAACTTAGGCCCACATACATTGGCCCTTATCAAATTCTGGAAAGAATAAGACGAGTAGCCTATCGTTTGACTTTGTCAGCCAACTTCGGCATTGTTCACAACTTCTTCCATGTCTCACAATTGTGGAAGTACATCTTCTATCCCAAACACATTATCCAGCAAGACGAAGCCCAACTCAAATCATTTATATGCTATGAAGAAGGACCCAAAATAATAATGGCCTTCAAGACCCAAGGTCTCCGTAATAAAAATATCAATCTAGTCAAAGTTCATTGGAAGTATCACGATATCGAAGATGCAACATGGGAATTAGAAGACAAGATGAAGGAAAAGTACCTGGAACTCCTAATGTAATAGACAAACTCCTAATGTAATAGACAAATTTTAGGCCGAAATTATTTTGTAGAAAGGGAGGATGTAACGCCCTCGAAACTTTTAATGTAATTATCGGATTTATGAAATAATATTATTTTTGCTAATTTTAATTCGGAGATTTACGCATTTAAGCAATTTTGGAATTTAGAATAAATTTTCATTAATATTTATTTTAATTAGAAATTTTAATTTATTAAATCATACATTTAATTGAATTGTATCGCGATACAAATCTATACTATAATCAACATTTTGTACTTTTTATCCTTTATTTTCTTCGTTTTCCTTCATTGTACTTTTTAGACTTCAGTTTTTCTAAAATATTGTTCACTTTTATCTTCTGTTTTGTTCATTTTATCTTAAAATTACTTTATTATCTATTATCATATTCTCACGTTAACAACTATTCTCATATGATTAGGCCTCTCTCTCTCTCTCTGTATATATATATATATATATGAAAGAAGCATTTCTCTTTTTCAACCTTATTCTTTTCTCTCAAATTTCTCTACAAATGTCTAGTACGGATTCCGGTACAAATCTCTAGTACGGATTCCGGCAAAGCTCCGATGATAATATTTTTTGGTAAACATTTAACCTCCTCTTTTCTAAAACCTAGCTTATTTCTCCCATTTTCCTTGTTTAGTGTTTGGTCTTGATCCAAGACAAGCAACCCGTCAAGATTTTAAAGTATTAGTGATTACGAGAGGTAAACCTTAACTCGTATCATGTTTATTTCAATTTTCAGCATGGTTAAATTTTTTTCCCTAGTTGGAATTTGAATATCCTTTGCTTAATTATAGTTTTTTAGCATGATTGCATGTCAAGCATATTAGATTCTAAACATTGAAACTGAATATTAAGTTAGAATTGATTTTGTGATCATTTGAGTTGATTTTGATATTAAAATATTGAGCATTATCATATTTTACTATGGATTTGATGTTAAACATGTTTAGAATCATACATAGGCTCGTTATTTATGCTTAGAGAAATCCTTCTTGTTGTTGGAAATTGAATAAACAAGCCTAAATAATCGTTGAGCCAAAAAATCCATTTTTTTCACCAATAACAAACATATATTTCGGTCAACTTGGTTTCATGTCGATCGATATCCATGCATCAGTCGACGCAGAATTCGTCGATTGACATAACACTTTGCTCAATTTTTCACCCGTCGACCCACCCATTTCGATCGACATAACCCATATCGGTCAATATGCTCCATATCGACCAGCACAACCCATTTCAGTCGACACAGAATTTATTTTTGAATTAAAATAATCACACCGATCAACACATAGCATTCCGGTCAACACGGGCATGTCAAGCAACACACTCTGTGTCGGTTGATACATAGACTCAATGTCGTTTCTTTTTTCTTTCAAAGCTCTTCGAATCGATGTCACTTTAAACAATCAATTTGATCTTTTATAACCTAAACCTTTTTAAAACTTTATCCATTTGAACTTGTAAACCTTATCTATGTCGCTCGATACAGAGACTCAATGTCGTTTCTTTTTTTCTTTCAAAAGCTCTTTATAGGAAAATCCATCTTGATTCTGTTAATTACTTTATTTATAGTTA
>JAPKLW010000695.1:159609-202027 GCA_026898455.1 Plectranthus barbatus
GTGTGATAATAATGAAGATTATCTTAAATCAATATTGTCGTTCTTCACTCTTCGAATCGATATCACTTTGAACAATCAATTTGATCCTTAATAACTTAAACCTTTTTCAAACCTTATCGATTTGAACTTGTAAACCTTTACATCAAGTCTCATTGAATCTTGACTTCGCATTTTAAATTGAGCTCTTTTTCGACAATATTTATTGAATGTATCACAAGTCATTTTATGATTGTTTGATCATTTTGTTCATAAAACCAAGCAATAAAATATTATTTCGTACCATTATACCGAAGGCTAAAGATTTGAAAAGTCCATGGATGTCTAAGAGTCTAGAAGTTATTGATGTTTCCGATTTAATTTTATAGAAATCTCAATCTTTTGACCCCGTGTATCTTATTAAGACTCGTTATTTTATAGGAAAAGACAATGAGAAGATCATTACATAGACCGATCATCCGCATCTTTTGAGCCTACTCAAAGTGGGCTTTCTTACCCCTATATCGTGGGATAAAATGCAAATGAAAACAATGATTTTTTTTTCAAAATAATTCAAAGAATAAAATGAATCATGAATTTCTTTAACTATTTTGTCATTGCCAACTATTTTAGTTTTCTATATGTCCTCTCTGTAGAGCACATAGAGAATAACGTCGAACGTACTTAACGTACCCGGTGCCTCATCAAGAAAAGTATTTTGGCAACAGAAATTTGTTATGCATAAGCTTATTGCTTTTAAATTGTTGAAATTTTTTTTGGAAAGAAAGTTTCCTCGTTAAAAAAAAATGATTTTATGAAAATCTTTTCGAATGTATAATTGAAGGCAAAGACTTGTATGAGACGGTCTCACAATTTTTTATTGTGAGACGGATATCAACCTATCCATATATTTTAATTTGGGTTTTTAATTAATATTTCTTAAATTAACATATTATAAGATAATCGTTGCCGCTTTTCTCTCCTCTTCAGACGTCCAGCGACAATGGTGGTGTGTACAAATTATGTCAAGTACAAGGAGGCAGCGATAGTGCTTGATCAGCGACCGGCTTGTGATCTGCCTTCGCCATCTCCGACTTCCACTGAAGATGACCTCGAGGATCGATGAGAAACAGATTATGGTGCAACGGAGGAGATCGCGTTAGAAGTTGTGCATTGCGATAGCGTGGTGATGACGATAGAGAAAGCAACAAGGCCAAAAAAGCTGTTTTATAGGATGCAGTCGGAGAAATTCCCCGCTGCGAAGCGATCCCCGTCACCCCCACTGGGAACAATGGTCTATCATCACAACAGTTCTCTGGCAATCCATTGCCAGGATATGGATCCGGCCGTGAGTCGCCCGTTGGGACTCGCGTGGTCGGTGCCGGTGGGCATAGATCAAAGCCGTCCAGCCCCAGCAGTGCCACAGAGAGAAATTTCTTTGTGATGGTTACGAGCAATGGCAGCTGAAGATAATGACAATGACAACGATGATCATGGCGAGGGTTGTGGAGCTGGGTTTAGGCCGACGCACGGGTAGTAAAAGGAAGTCGTTGGCCGCAAATAATGTTCTTCACTTGTGGAACTTTGGTCTATTGTTGCTGATTGTTACATTACCGAATTACTTCTTGGCCTGGAACCATAAAAATTGAATGATGCATTCTTTTATTCTTAAATGATGCATTGTTTTGTGTGCCTTTTCTTTGTGTGAATATTAGTTTATTCATTGTTTTTGATTCTGGACTTGGGAGGGGAATGGATATGCTGTTGCATCAAATTTTTAGCAGATTCAAAATCGATGGCTCAAAATCCATCTGTATGATTGGAGACAAACTCATTGTGTTTTTGTATGTTGGAAGTTGGAACTTAGACTAGAGACATGGATAGTTTTGTAAAGATATCAAATTATTTGAACTCCTACTCAAGTTATTTTTAGAGAAAGAGATAAAGTTTGTAAAAATTACTTGTCCAACATTTTTTTGCTTATCTTGTAACCCTTGTAGTCAAATAGGAATATATTAGTGAACTCTGGGCAAATAATGCAGATCAAACGTTGACTATTTATGTTCAAATTATTGGATTGATCACAAGATCAATAGCATGATCACTCAAACTGTTCAACATTCTTCAAACACAGTTCAAAAGTTTGATAAGTTGCATTCCTCAGAGATTGGCAAAGGAATTCCCCACATCGACCACAAAACGGTATTTCACGTCCGATTTGGCAAGCCTTTCCGTTGCAGTTGAGTGGCACTCAATGTATTCGGCGGCGGGCATGCCCTTTGAAATTGATTGATTGATTCATCTGTTAAAGAGAGGAGTAGGTCAACTGTATGGTTTTCTGCTATTGCGATCATTTAGATATTTAGTATTTCATGAAATGCAGAAAAACTTCAAATTTTAATTATTTTTTTGATGATTACGATCGTGAGATAATATGCAATAGTGGAGCAATTGAATGGTTGAATCATTGATTTTTAGTTAAGTTACTATCTTCTTCTTTTTTTTTTTTTTTTTTTTTTGACAAAGTGGCTCGTGAAGGCTGAAGAAAAGATGTATTCATTCGTTTTTATAAATAATGTATTACTTTATTTTAAACGATGTAGTTATTTATTATAAATGATGTAATATTAATTTAAGGAATATATACATTATTTTCACTTAAATGTATATGTAATACTCAAATATTGTGTTTCTCCATTAATTTAGAATAATGTGATATGCTACAGTAAATGAAGTATTTAGTTTATTGACTAAAAACATCAATTTTCAATTGTATGTGTCTCATTTCATAAATAACGTATTCATTTAATGTAAATGATGTAACTTTCATACATACACTATATGAAATGTACACTTAATGTATTTCTTTTATTAGAATAATGTATTTTTATTCAATAAATGATGTGTTTAGCCTTTGTTGATTAAATATTCACCTTTCTTTAGTTGTGTATAAAATAATAAAATGCTGTATTTTTTAAATTAAAATGATGTATTTTTCTTAAGTAAATGGTGTAATTCATTATTTTAAATGACGTTTTTTTTTAAATGATGTATTCCTAAAAGTAAGTGATGCATGTAGTCATGCACTAAGGAGTAATGACTTTATCGCATCACCAATCAATGCTAAAACTAAAAATAACAATAACCAAGGCAAAGCTGAGAACAACGACGTCACGGACAATCAAACTTCAACATCGAAATCGGGCATTGAGGAGAAAGGTGAGGCTTGAAAAGAGGGTGAAGGTGTTGAATCAGATGCTCAAACTACAATGGACGCCCCTGCACAATCACCGACGCCACAAAGCTGTTGACCATGCTATTCCCTCACGATGCCACTCAGCCCCAGCCGGAGAAGAAGCCTGCCACTGTCCGCCATTCCAGGAAAGTTTGCATGCAATTCAAAGGTGGTCGGAGAACGCCCTCTGCACCCACCGAGACGTCCGGCAGCGGACTTGAGAAAAATAGGTGGCAGAGATCCGCGAGCCCAACTGCGGGGCCTTCAATACCTCACTAGAAGCCGCGCAGGCCTACGACGATGCCACCCGCAGCCTCTACCGCGCCAAGCTCAACCTCGAACATCCCGGCGGAGGGGAGCTGCGGCGGCACAGGCGGAAGTTTCTCCATTCGGCAGCGACTTAGTGGTGTGGGATTGTTATGGAGAGTATTACCGAAACGAGTGCTCGGTTCTGAATGATCAAAGCATGGATTTGTGAGGATCGACTTTCGAGGCGGCGTTTCTTGTTCATCGTTTAGCTGGTGATCCACGTGAACAAATAAAAAAAAAACTCTTTTTTTATGATATGGATCTTGTGAGATCTGTTTCACACAATTTTTGTGAGGGTCCGTCTCTCATAAAACTAACTCATAATTGAATCTTTATTTTCAGCTTTGAGGTCTTATTAAAAAATTTAGATACTCATAGACTACTTTTATCCAGGACCACCTACTGGGTGGTCGCATGACTCATCATCTAAAATCAAAATAAATAATTGTTAAATGTTGACAACCGACCTCGGTTGAAAGGAGATCCCACTTCAACCAGTCCCTCTTATTTTCAACATTTCTTTTATATTTCTATTGCTTTGACCAATGAGATCTAGATTTTTGTCTCAGTTTTACTCCTAAATAAATTTTTTATACACACAATACTCAAACTAATATACTTTATATATAATTTTTTATTCTCTAAAAATAGAAATTAATTTTAATATATGTTTTTTAATCATAAGTAATTTAATTTTGAAAATAAATCTAAATAAAAATTATATATAATATTGTGATTGAATGGTTAAGGGGTTGAAGTGGTTGCTATTATTTGTCATTTTAGGAAGCAGGTTCACAATTAAACCAACTACCTTGCAACTCCAAAAGGAACCTAGTAGCGATTAAGCAATTAAGATAAGATTTTAAGCGCCATAGTCAACTATAAAATTATGTTTCTTTTGAAAATCGGGACGTGACATGTAATTTATTTTTTGGATAAATTATGAATTAATTTTTTGACAAACATAAATAAATGATTTTATTTCAATTAAAACTGAGAAACCAACATATAAACAATAAATCAAATTTTGATTCCACAACAAATTTTTTGAATTGGCATCACTATTTGCACAATATATTTCTCCACTTTCATTTATGAGCCTCGCAGGACCCAGGTCATAGTCATACAATATGCAAAGCAGTCAATAAGTTTTTGTGTGAATAAAAGATGGAGATTGGATGGTCGGTTTCAAAGTCTCTTCATTAAAGTGCACATAAAAGATGGAGATTGGATGGTCGGTTTCAAAGTCTCTTCATTAAAGTGCACATAAGAAATTCTCATCACTAATTTGTAAATGTTGTGACTGGTCTGTTATATGGCCATATATAGATTATAAACGAGAAAGTAAAAGACATAAAATTTTATGTGGTTCAGCAATTGCTTACATTCATGAGAGGGGAGCAGATACATCAAGTATTTAAACTAAAAACTTACGAGGTAAAAAAAGAGATAAATATCCCGTACAATACACGTTCACCAGCTCGTCTTTGCTCTAGAAAATTTGCTTCACTCGCCAACTTGCTCCGCAAATCCCGAGCGCACTACTCTTCGCAGACATCTTCTGTTCCATCTTTCCTTGTTGATATAGGTGAGTCATATCAACATAAAATAATTTAAATAAATTTGGCATTCAAAGTAACATTTAAATTAATGTATTATATTTTAAAATATATATTAATAAAAATTTAAATCCAGCATTTTGTGCGTAGTTGCCCCGTTATTCAATCAAGAAAATATGAAAATATGACTCAATATATTCTTTTAGAGAGATTTTAGAATCCATCCTTATTTTTTTTTATCCTTACTCAAAAATCATTAACAATACTTTGCACAATGGTCCGGTTAAATCAGCAAAAGGTGGATAAAGTAAAATGTGATAGTTTCTCAATCTAATCGCACATGCTATTGCTCAAGAATTTGGATTTATCAATATAAATCATAGACATATTGAACTATATACTTTGTTGAAAATATTAAGGAGACGTAAATATCCTTGAAGATATGGTGAATCTTTTCTGTTATCTTATTTCCTTATTTTGTATATATATATATATATATATATATATAGCGTTGTGTTCAAATCCGAACTAAATGCTGTGAATGAACTATGAACTTTTCATTGTTATGTGTTTAATTGATCATTGTAGTTTATATGATAGTTCATTCTAGCACTTAATTATTATACTTCATTGTTGTGTGTGTAATTGATCATTGTAGTGTATATGATACTGTAATGAGATATTATACATACAATAATGATCAATTACACACACAACAATGAAAGTTCATAGTTCATTCAGGAAGATGAGTTCAGCCTAGAATGCACCCATATATATATATATATATATATATATATATATATATATATATACTATCCCTTGTAATTCATTCATTGTGGGAAATAAACCAAATATTGCTTTCTCGCATGGTATTAGTCTAACATAGATTGAAACCCTATTTTTCTTTTTCATGTCGTCTATCAACTTCTTGCAATGGCTGCTCAACCCTCCTTCTCCATTCCTCTTTTCACCATGATACAGATGGTCACTATTAAGCTCACATCCACTAATTATATCCTCTGGTATGCCCAGATAGAACCCCTTATTGTAAGCCAAAATCTTTTCTCTCTTGTCGACAACACTTGTGCTACGCCCGTGGCTCAACTTACCAACCCTAACGGCGACACACAACCAAATCCTGCTTATGCTGATTGGGTTTCTCATGATCAAACCCTTAAGACATTTTCTTGTTTCTACACTTATTATTGAGAAATCAATGTCCATCGTCATTGGCTGCAAAACATCCTATGATGTCTGGCTGGCCCTCACCCGTGCCTACAGTTATGCTTGGAAGGCCCATGAGATCAGTTTGAAAGACAACCTTCTTTCTACCCGTCGTGGTTCTTCCTCTTTGGCTGAGTTTGGTCGCCATTTAAATCAATGTGTGACCAACTTGCTGCAATCGGTTGTGCTTTTCAAGAGTCCGACAAATCACGCTGGTTCCTTCATGCTCTCGGTCCCGACTTCTCTAGCTTCACTACTGCGCAATTGGCACAAGATTCTTTCACGGATTTCAACACACACCTAGCTCGAGCACAATCCCATGAGCTGTTTCGGAAATTTGTTCACAACTCATTCTTAGTGCCAACCGTTGCTTTCCAAGTTTCACACTACCGCAATCAATCCGATAAGTGTGGTCGTGGTCGATCATCTTAGCATCGTAGTTGTGGTAAGGGTAAACGTTCCTCTAACCCTTGGTGTTATCTTTGCACGGGCTCAAACCATGATCCATTTGATCCCCCAGCGTTTTGATCGTTCCTATGATAGGTTGTGTCGCCCTCCACCCATGGTGAATTTCGTTGAACCATTCCTGGCTACTTGCTCTGTTTCCAAGTCGCCTGCTTCAGATTGGTATATAGACACCGGTGCATTTGCGCTTATTGTAACTTCTACCGATGAACTTGACGAAGTAGCTCCTTATCATAGCACTGATCATATCACAGTTGGCAATGATAATGCTTTCTCTATATCTCATATTGAGTCTCTAACTATTTCTCCTTCTCTGCATTAACGAAATAATCTTGTCGTTCCCAAAAAATAGAAAGAAAGAATCAATTTCAAAATCCTTACGAATTACGTATAAAAACTTCATTATAAAACAATCTCCAAAAAAATTTAAAAAATAATAATAAATTCAAGAATTCCCCAAAGTTGCAAGTGATGCAATTACTTCCATAAATAATTAATTTAGTATTCTACTTGGGAAAAGGTTTAAATTATTACATCCTATCCTGAATTGAGGAAATTTATTATAAATTTGTGTTATTTCGAATTCAGAGTATATATAATGTATAGCGGAAATTTTAAGATCTAAACTTGCATTCTTAAACTGGTGGTTTTTGACTAGTTCGTATTTCTGAAAACATTATTTCTGCGAGCGAGTAGTGAATTATTTGTTCAGTTCGAATATACTACAACACTAAAATGTGTTGAGTTTAAAAACTTTGTAGAAATGTAAGAAAGTAGTAAAAACAAGGAATTTATAGAGGTTCAGAGCCTAAATTTCTACGTCCTCTCTTCAGACCTTGGTCTAGAATTTCACTTAGCTTCAGTTACAGATGGGTCTCGCGATCTATCGTTAACGGGTAGATGCAAGTGTCTACCAATCCACAAGCTTACTCGTCCAGGCCTCTAGTCCCTTCGGCTTCGTAGATTTGGAGTGCGGGCACAATACGTAGCCTCTTCCTCCGGAGTTAAGAGCTTTATAGTTCCTCCGGAACTGTCAAATGGTTTAGCTAGACGCCCATAAGAATCACTACTGGATATTTGCAGTTACTCCCGTGTTATATTTAGTGGAGAAAGAACACCAATGAAATAACATAAACTTCAAAGCTACGAGTCTCATGTTCTGAAAATAAAACACGGTAGACTACAATCTTGGCAGATGTGGTGATGAATCTGCCACTTGAATTTGACTTTGAATTTGTAAGTCGTCTGGAAGTATTTCTTAATCGTAACCTCTCTCTGAGGAGAGGTTTCAGAAATATAGCCGTTTAGAGATTTTTATTCACCGTCCTATCTGATGCATCTCTTTTCTGACGGGAGCAGGGTGCTTTCCTAAGGATCGACACCTACTTTGCCCTTTTTTGATACAGGATGTCGATATTCTTCTTTTGAGTCAGAACGACTTTGCTAGTCCGAGGAATCTAATCTGGTTAGTGCTTCACCAGTCTTTTATGAGTCTCCATTCTTAAAGACTGATATTCGGTGATTCCTCAGACTTGTTCTCTTTGTCTTTTCGTGCGAGTAGGAACTGACTTCGTAAACTGAATGTGATCCAGACTGGTGTCTTCCGTCAGTTTCTCTTGTCATCAGCTCCAAACTGGTAGCTGATCTCTCCTTACTCCGTATGATAGAAATTGAGGTTTTGTATTTCCACCCAGTTTGTATTGATCAGCTTTGTCAGTTCTGTTACAACTCGATATATCATAATAGGACATTATAGATTTACATAAACTAAGCTAATTTAGAGACTCTCCTAATTTGGTGGTTTCTATACAAACTTTTCACACATCAAACAACAATTAAGTAAGAATAGTTTCTAACATTATGTGTATTATTAAAATATTAATTTATTAATTTTATTTAATATTGAAGCAAAAATCCAACAACCAAAAGTTGAAAAATTATAATTTCCTTTCCTTGTCTTCTAGCTTTTCGTCAATCGACGGCCTTATAATTTCTATTTTAGTGACTTTTCTTAAAATTTGGATACATTATTTAAATTGACGAAGGAATATATTTTTTTATTTTTCGAAATTTGAACCACTAAGTTCCGATATAGAACATGATTTTAACTTTTCATAGTCGAATGTCGGTCTTCCATTTTTCTTTTCTATGTTTCTTATGACCAGTCACATCGATGAAATATTAATTTAATTAATGGTTCGTCAAAATTTCTTGATAAAAGTTGATTTTTGGAGTTGAGTTTTATTTTCTGCAAGGATTAATTAAAATTGAGACAATCTTGAATCTAAAACTATATTCAGCTTCTTAAACACAACTATATTTTAATTCGTTATCAAATTGGTAATACCAGAAGTTTTGTGGCTCACAATAAACATATCATTTCGCAATAAATTAAAATTGATTATAAAATATTTTATTTATAGAAAATTACAATAATTATAATTTTTGTGAAATCTATTTTATAAATCATGATATAATATATGTTGGTCCCGAAATCAGAGTACTAAGTTGTGGAGCGGAAGGTTTGTGTATGCAGGGAAGTATTAAATGACAGTTTCACTGGATCGCATAAACAGAGTATAGTCAGTTTTGTGTGTAGAAGACTTAAGCTTAGGTCTCTGTTCCAGTTAAGTCAGTTTAACAGCATATATACACTTCAATATTGGACATGTATTGAAGGATTCAAAGGTCAATTTGTGAAACAGAAAAACAGAGCAAGTATCAAAGAAAGCAGTAAACAACACACATCATTTTTAGTAGTTCGGATCTCAAAATCCTACATCCACTCTTCAGACCCAAGGTCTGGATAATTCACTAAGTAGATACAAGCCTTCTAACGATCTATACACAGTCCATCGGCGCCTCCGTCCTCCGGTCAGTTGTGGCACTCGCCTAGGAACTCCTTGCAGACTCAGTCTTCAGGTTGAAGTGGGGACGCACCCCGCAGCCTCCTTCCTGGTGGTTGGATGTTTACTTGTTCTTCTCAGAACTAAGGTTGGATGTTTACTTGTTCTTTCCCAGAACTCAGGTGGTTGGCATACGCCCGTGAGAATCAGAATCTTAAACTAGGAAACTGACTGTTATGAATATATCTCAGAAAGATATATATATTCACTAAAGAAGAGCTTCAGCTTTACAACTTCAACCTCGTGCTAGGAGAAGTTAGCACGGTATAACTTGAGTCGGAGACTCAAGTCTCGTGTAAGGAAACACGGAAACTCAGGTAGTTTGCAGAGAGAGGGAGATCCTCTTTGTCGTGTGAAGACTTTAGGATTCTAAGCTCATAGTTCTCCCAATCATGTATGTTTATGTGTTGATCATTAACCGTTGAAAGTTGAGGTGCAGATCCTTTTATAGAGGATTTCCTCAAGACATTTTGAATTTTTGCCCGTTAGAAACATGAATCCAGACGTTAGACTCATGGAAGATATTGTTCAATCGTAGCCCATGCCTTAGGTCTGCGACCTACTCTGCTCTGTTGCGTCAGTGTACCATACACTAACTTTATGTCAGACTAAGTTATCAATTTGAGGAACCCAGGTTTGGATAACCTCGTACTGACTTACACTTGGGCATATTTAAATGCCTAGGTCTGACTGAGTCTAAATATCTTTCGAATAGCTCGATCTTTAAAGGTAGAGGCTCTCGTACTGAATTTCAAAAGTCAATACAACTTAGCCCTCATACTGACTTCCCTAGGTCAGTATGGTAAACCCTCATACTGACTATCCACAATTAGTATGGAAAATGCCCTCATACAGATTTCTCCGGATCAATATGGAAAACCCTCATACTGACTTCTCCTTAGTTAGTACGGGGAAGCCCTCATATTGACTTCTCCTTTTCAGTATGGTAGAACTTAAACTTAGTGCTCCATCTCAGTTTCAGGTTAAGGCTATACTGATGGGTTTTGTATACTGAAAGCATTTATTATAATGAGTATACAATGGTTTATTTCTCCTATCTGTTAACAATCTTACATGTATGAATAATGGTATCCTCTTGTCTCACCGATAGGGACGATCATACGGCGTGTTGTAGATCGCTGAAGACAGTATGATCACTTGACCTAGTGAGACATAAACCTGATCACAGCCGAGACAGCGTATGAGGATACGTCTGTCCGGATGGCTGCGGCATTGTCGGAATAAGTAGTCTATCTTGATTACTTGACATGCTGGTACGCAGAGGTGGCGTATTGATGTACCGTAGTGAGATGTATTCGTCTGTCTGACATTAGCGAATACAAGATCTCGTTATATTGATTGAGTCCAAACCCTAACGAAGGTTCAGGGGTTTGCACGGGTTGACTGTTGCTTTGACTTGCCATGGTGGAGAGCCTAAGTAACATGCTCGTATATCCGCATCTTGGGTAACAGCAGTTCGTGTAGTACCGCCTGAGACTGGGTTTAGGTAACCATATCCGAGTAATAGGATGGGGACATTCCCTGTGGAGCTCAATAACATTCATCGTGCCAAAGTCCTGCAGGCTGATTAATTTCAGGCACGAGTGATAAGGTTTGAGTGGTACTACTCAGGAATTATAAGATATTAATTAATTGTAGTTAGAGCTTGTCAGAGGCTCCGATTAATTAATGGATATCCGGTAACCTTAAATATGGGGATTCTCAATTAATGCAGCCCGTTCTCATAACGTGGTAATAAAGGGGTAGGTCAGTATTAATTATGTGGTGAAAAATAATTAATATTAATTAATTAATTGTGTCATGGGTTGTGGACATGGGAATTAATTAATTTATAGGCCCACTTTATTATTTGCATTAGGTCACAGGTCTGGCCCAAATAAGTGTGCTGAATTGAGCCCAGTAGCCCATTAGGGATAAAACCCTGGGTCTATAAATAGACCACTCTCTTTGGAAACCCAAGCCACCTTTTGTGATTATTCAAATCAGTCAAAATCCTAGGGCAGAGAGAGAGGAGGCGCCGATCCCAAGAGGAGAAGGAGGAGAATTTCGATTCTGGTCCTGCTCAAGCCACAGAGCTACGGAGTCCTCACCAGTAGTAGATCTGATCAGCACCGGGATACAGATCTGAAGATCTAAGCTGGAGAACAGATTCTTTTTCTCTTAATTTCTTTGTTTTCGATTTTATTCTAAGAAATTAGAGATCTAATTTCTTATTCCGCAGATAAAATCGGATTGCGTGGTTGAATTCAAGTTGGAAATTCAAACGCAAAAGATCAGTTCAGACTCGACGAAATTACGGTAATTCTCAATCCACAATATTGTATTAAATTCATAGGAGCATGCTAGGATTTATTATGATTTTAATTATTCACAATATCCATAGATCGATCCAGTTCAGTTTGATTTTGGTGATTCGGTTCACGGGAAAACCCTACAATTGGTATTAGAGCTAGGTTTCTGATTTATGGCTCTATTATTCATAATTAAATTCGATATGCATGTATGAATTTATTATTTTGTGGATGTTGGTTTTTGTTCCTCGTGGCAATCCATGTAATTCAGCCCGCGGTGGTTTATCCGTGTAGGGCTGAATTAATTTTGTAAAATCACGAGAAAATCTGTGATTAGTGTAGATTTTGAAAAATTGTAATAGAATATATTCTGTATTTTTTATTTTTCAAAATCTGTAATTGGACGGGTCGAGGACGAAGAACGAAGACGGAGCCGACGGAGGGCCGGCGAGGATGACGGTGGACGGCGGCATGTGGCGCGGCAGGCGTGCGGCCGGGGCGTGCAGCGCGCGGCCTGCACGCGCGCGAGGCTGGACCGGTGCGTGCGGGGCGCGCGCGGCGGCGCAGGGCGGCGGCCGGGTCCAGCGGCGGGCGGCGGTGGTCGTCGTTGGCTGATGCTGTCCCGTTGTAGTGGCTCATGTTTTGGTGGTTTGTGCAATCCTGTGTAAACCCTAGGGTTTGCATTAGGGTTAGGGCAAATCATCAGATCACAAAGGCCTAAATCCCAAAAATATTTGGTGGATCAACTTTTGGAGGCCCTTGAAGATTTGAAAGATTTGAAAAAGATTTGGAATTATCCAAATAAAATTCAAATTCAAATTGTAATAGATAGAATTTATTTTTTCTATTTTTGGGGCCACGAGGAATTTTTTGTTTGTCTTAATTGTCCTCGTATGATATGTGATTTATTTATGTGCGCAATTAAGCATGTGTAGATAATAGGAAAAGCATGATTTATCGCTTTTATTATTTATAGCTTTCCAATCATGCTTATGTGATTAATTTCTTGTTGGATTATATTTTGGGAATTTTTGGGCTTGTATTATTACTTGCAAAAATTTGGGAAACATAACGACAAAGAAATTATGTGTGCGCATAAAGAAACCTTTTAAAAGAAAAATACTAAGCAGATTTTTTTAATTAAAATCAATAGACCTCTACAAAGCGGTCCTAGGCTGTAAGTTTATCTCTCGTTCTAGTAAACGTCTACGAGTGTAGCTTGCTAGTTCATAGAGGTGCATGGGTACGGTTGTTGGGATTTCTAGACAAACAATTTAAATCATGTGAATAGTGGGAGGACTTTGCGTAAACGTCTACGAGTGTAGCTTGCGTAGATCTCTTTCACAAGTATTCTAGGATTGATTTAAATTATAGATAACAAAAGCTTTAGGGGCTGTGCGGTATGGTTACGTGCCATGCTAAACTGTCTCTTTTGGCCAGAGTTAAATTTGTGGTTAATTGCTTAGAAGCATCTTAGAATATAATGCAAGAATTGCATCCCTGTTCTTGAGAGATGGCTTGGTCCAAGGTTTTCACAAATTATTAATTTCTAGTGTCAAAAGCATCCTGACATTGTAGTGAAATTAAATGGATTAGGGCTTAAAAACCGCAGTTCTGGTTGAGGGTGACATCGTAAACGTCTACGAGTGTAGCTTGCGGTGGGAACTCTTGGGCAATTAGTGGAAAACATTTGTATTTGATTTATTAAAAGGTTTTCAATGCATTTGTTTTCGAAGTTCTACATGTATGTTCTTATTTAAGATTCTTTATTGTTTCAGATATGTCTATGTCTACTGTCGATCATATACTTGCTCTCAATCCTCTAACTGGTCCAAACTTCCATGAATGGAGTTTCTGCATCAAACACATCCTTTATCTGAAAAATCAAGCACATGTTCTTTACATGGATCCACTGTTGCACATGATGTCTGTGATTGACCTCATGAGACAGTTTACTGTGCGGGGTGGTAATATCAGTGCGCAAGACGAGATTGATATTATCCTGAATTCTCTTCCGGAATCCTATTATGACTTTAAGGTGGTTGTTGCTGCAAAGGGAGAGTATGCTCTGCATGAGCTGCTTGAGGACTTTGTAGTAGAGCAATCCACCATGCGAGCACGGAAACCTGTTCTGTCTGGTTCTAGTACTTGTTCGACAACCTCTAAGGTTGGAGACGATGGTGCTGAGAGCAAGTTCAGGAAAACAGGCAGTGATAGCAAGTCTAGGAAGGGTAAGAGAGTCAAAGTCACTCCAAAGAAGAGCGAGTGTGCTGGATGCGGAAAGGTGGATTGTCCGAATGCCAAGGGACAAGGTACGTCATTTGCATTTGTAACGGAAACATGGTTAGCATCGGTTTCTACTCATTCGTGGGTAGTGGATACTGGAGCTACTAATCATGTTTGTTACATTTTGCAGGGGTTCACACCGAGGAGGGTGCTGAAGAATGACGAGGTTACCATCTCGATGGGGAATGCAGCACAAGTGAGTGCAGCTGCCATTGGAGATTTCACCTTGTACTTTGATGATTCTGTTTTAACTTTGAGAGATGTTTTGTACGTGCCAGATTTTCGGCGAAACCTTATTTCAGTTTCCAAACTTTATGTTGATGGATATTCAGTTACTTTTGATAGTGGTGTTTCTATCATTAGTAATAACGGTGTTATCTGTCGTGGGATGCTGAATAATTCTCTCTATGTTGTTAACTGTAATCATAAGTCTTCCGCAAGTATTGCATGTAATTCATCCGTAATTGGTAATCTTAGAAAGAGAAAACTTACTTCTTCTGATTAGGATCATACATATCTCTGGCACTTGAGACTGGGTCACATCAGCTTGAAGCGGATTCAGAGACTTGCAGATGACGGTACATTGGACCTAGTCCGGGCTGTACCTTATCAAGTCTGTGAATCCTGCATCGAGGGCAAGATGTCAACTAGGCCTTTCAAGGCTAGTCAGTCTCGAGCAGAGGAAGTGTTGGAATTGATCCATTCTGACTTATGTTGACCGATGTCCACGCAGGCTCGTGGAGGGTACGAGTACTTTGTCACTTTCATTGACGACTACTCAAGGTACGAATACGTTTACCTACTTCGCTACAAGTTTGAATGCTTTGAGAAATTCAAAGAGTTCAAGGCTGAAGTAGAAAAGAAGGTCGGGAAAACTATCAAGTCGCTGCGATCTGACCGCGGTGGCGAATACCTCATTAACGAGTTCCTGCAGTATTTGTCAGAAAATGGAATTACATCCCAGTGGACTGCACCGGGTACTCCCCAGCAAAACGGTGTAGCTGAGAGAAGAAATAGGACTCTTCTAGAGAAGGTAAGATCAATGATGAGTTATTCAAACTTACCAATTTTGTTTTGGGGCTACTCATTGGAAACAGCAGCTTACGTGCTTAATGTGGTGCCTTCTAAATCAGTTCCTAAGACACCTTCTGAGCTCTTCCTTGGTCGCAAACCTAGTTTGTGCAAGTTTAGAGTATGGGGCTGTCCGGCACACGTACTGTTGAAGGAACCTGATAAGTTAGAAAGCAGGTCGAAAGTAATGTTGTTCATAGGGTATCCCAGGCAAACAAAAGGTGGTTACTTTTACTGTCCTGAGAGTCAAAGAGTCGTTGTTAGCACCAACGCTAGATTCTTGGAGGACGAGTATGTGAATAATCACAGGTCAAGGAGTGATATCGTTCTTCAAGAAATTGAGAACGAGAATGCAATTCCAAGGGAAGGGGAACGTGTAGATGTGGGTGCACCTGTGAGAGGTACAGCACCACAGACACGTTCTTCAGTGCAAGGTGCAGGACCACAAGTCACTGCACCTACTACTAACACGGCACCGATGCCTCGTCGTAGTGGGAGAGTTATTTTCCAGCCGGAAAGGTACATGTTCGTGTGTGAGTCTTCGGACTTGAGCCCGGAAGAAGGACATGAGGACTCTGACCCACTGACTTACGAAGAAGCAGTGCAGGACAATGTTGTTGCCAAATGGCGTGTCGCCATGGATTCTGAAATTGAATCCATAACTGCTATGGATGTATACCAGAAAACTAATTTGCCAGATGGCTTTAGGGCCACAGGGTGCAAATGGGTATACAAGAGAAGAAAGGGGTGGATGGAAAAATCACGGCTTTTAAAGTCAGACTGGTGGTAAAGGGTTATAGTCAGAAAGAGGGCATTGACTATGACGAAACCTTTTTCACCCGTAGCCATGCTCAAATCCGTCCGGATACTTCTTGTCATAGCTGCGTATATGGACCTCGAGATCTGGAAGATGGATGTCAAAACTGCTTTTCTAAACGGTTACCTTGAAGAAGGTAGGGACATCTATATGCCGCAAACCGAGGGTTACATAAGCAAGAGCGAAGAGCATCTTGTCTGGAAGCTTAGGAAGTCCTTATATGGACTTAAGCAAGCTTCAAGGTCGTGGAACTTACGTTTCAATGATGTGATTAAATCTTATGGATTTGCACAGTTGGAAAACGAAAGTTGTGTTTACCGACTTTGTGTCAGTGGGAGCGTGGTCTTCCTTGCACTTTACGTTGATGACATACTCCTATTTGGAAACAATGAGGGAGTGATGTCGGAAATCAAGGCTTGGTTATCCGAACAGTTCCAAATGAAGGATCTGGGAGAAGCTGGCTACATTCTTGGGATTAATGTCTTACGAGATCGTAAGAGAAGAATGTTGAGCTTATCCCAGGCATCCTATGTGGATACTGTGATTGCCCGGTTCAGCATGCAACTCACCAAGAAAGGTTTGCTACCTTTCAGACATGGCGTTCATCTTTCTAGTGGGCAGTGTCCTCAGACACAGCGGGAGAAAGATGAGATGAGTCTTGTACCATATGCTTCGGCAGTGGGTAGCCTCATGTATGCGATGCTGTGTACCAGGCCAGATATCTGTTATGCCGTTGGCATGGTAGCAAGATATCAGTCTAACCCTGGACAGGAGCACTGGACTGCTGTGAAGCACATCCTCAAGTATTTGAAAAGAACTATGGATTTCTGCCTAGTTTATCAAAGTGAGGCGGAATATGTCGCCGCCTCCGACGCCTCGAAAGAAGGGCTGTAGCTCCGGAACTACCTTTTAGAGTTGGGCGTGATCCCGAGTTTGCCGAGGAGCATCACAATTTATTGTGATAACTCTGGTGCAGTGGCAAACTCAAAGGAACCGCGGTCTCACAGGGCAAGCAAACACATAGAGAGAAAGTACCATATCATACGAGAAATCGTATCGAGGGGCGATGTGCTGATTAAGAAGATTGACACTGCTGAAATCTTGCTGATCCATTTACAAAGAGCTTGCCGCAGAAATTTTACGAAAGACATATTCGTGAGCTGGGTCTGAGGTGGATGCCGACCACTGATAGTGGTTAAAGAGACAGCAGACTAGATAGACGGACTGTATACTCTGTAATAGCTTAGTTATGCTTTGAGTATAAGTGGGAGATTGATGGGTTTTGTATACTAAAAGCATTTATTATAATGAGTATACAACGACTTATTTCTCCTATCTGTTAACAATCTTACATGTATGAACAATGGTATCCTCTTGTCTCACCGATAGGGACGATCATATGGCGTGTTGTAGATCGCAGAAGAGAGTATGATCACTTGACCTATTGAGACATAAACCTGATCACAGCCGAGACAGCGTATGATGATACGTATGTCCGGATGGCTGCGGCATTGTCGGAATAAGTAGTCTGTCTTGGTTACTTGACATGCTGGTACGCAGAGGTGGCGTATTGATGGACTGCAGTGAGATGTATTCGTCTGTCTGACATCAGCGAATACAAGATTTCGTTATATTGATTGAGTCCAAACCCTAACGAAGGTTCAGGGGTTTGCACGGGTTGACTGCTTTGACTTGCCATGGTGGAGAGCCTAAGTAACGTGCTCGTATATCCGCATCTTGGGTAACAGCAGTTCGTGTAGTACCACCTGAGACTGGGTTTAGGTAACCATATCCGAGTAATAGGATGGGGACATTCCCTGAGGAGCTCAATAACATTCATCGTGCCAAAGCCCTGCAGGCTGATTAATTTCAGGCACGAGTGATAAGGTTTGAGTGGTACTACTCAGGAATTATAAGATATTAATTAATTGTAGTTAGAGCTTGTCAGAGGCTCCGATTAATTAATGGATGTCCGGTAACCTTAAATATGGGGATTCTCAATTAATGCAGCCCGTTCTCATAACGTGGTAATAAAGGGGTAGGTCAGTATTAATTCTTTGGTGAAAAATAATTAATATTAATTAATTAATTATGTCCTGGGTTGTGGACATGGGAATTAATTAATTTATAGGCCCACTTTATTATTTGCATTAGGTCCCAGGTCTGGCCCAAATAAGTGTGCTGAATTGAGCCCAGTAGCCCATTAGGGATAAAACCCTGGGTCTATAAATAGACCACTCTCTATGGAAACCCAAGCCACCTTTTGTGATTATTCAAATCAGTCAAAACCCTAGGGCAGAGAGAGAGGAGGCGCCGATCCCAAGAGGAGAAGGAGGAGAATTTCGATTCTGGTCCTGCTCAAACCACAGATCTACGGAGTCCTCACCAGTAGTAGATCTGATCAGCACCGGGATACAGATCTGAAGATCTAGTCTGGAGAACAGATTCTTTTTCTCTTGATTTCTTTGTTTTCGATTTTATTCTAAGAAATTAGAGATCTAATTTCTTATTCCGCAGATAAAATTGGATTGCGTGGTTGAATTCAAGTTGGAAATTCAAACGCAAAAGATCGGTTCATACTCGATGGAATTACGGTAATTCTCAATCCACAATATTGTATTAAATTCATAGGAGCATGCTAGGATTTATTATGATTTTAATTATGCACAATATCCATGGATCGATCCGGTTCAGTTTGGTTTTGGTGATTCGGTTCACGGGAAAACCCTACATATACTTGGTGAAAACCATGTTTCAGGCTTGTAAGTAGTCAGTTCTCGAGCATTCTCCCTTGCTCGGTCTTCAGCCTATGTTCTATTACAACTTAATTTGATCATATACAAGGATTACATATTAGAACTCTAGACTCTGAAAAACTGACTAAGATGGCTTCCAACTTTGACCCACAAAAACACAAAAGTAAGGAAGGATTTCTCTAACAAAAATCCTAACAATTTCCCCATTTTTGGTATGGTCAAAGCCATCTGGAACCTAAGCCAGTGAGGTGTGGATAACTTTAGTTTTTACAAATTTGGCAATTAGTCACATAAACTCTTTAAAGTTTCCCCTCAGAAACAACTTTTCACTTAAGATCTTCTCCTTATAGATTCAGAGAGATTTTGCTCGATTGATTTTTCAAGTCCGTTTAGAGCAGTTAAATCTTAAGTAGGAGAGAGTCAGAAGTCTGCTGATTACACTGGATTGTGTAAGTTCAGCGTATGAAGAACGAAGACCTTTATTGGACAAAAAAGATTGTCACCAACAAGTCAGTTTACCCTTTAATAATTTTCATTAGAAGTACAGGGATAAACTAACAAAAAGAAACCTATTACAGAACTATTTTCAAGTCTATACTAGGCTGCTTCTGGTCTTCATGATGTTCTTCAAATTGGTTGGTACGGGTGCCTAGGCAATGAGGGAATCTGGTTAGATATTCTGACCAGCTTTCCCAGGAATCCCTCATGCCAACTACTAGCAACGAACTGGGAGGTAGTGATGCAGAGCACTTTGTGGGAAGCAAAGATCAAAGATTTCTCTTCCCACCTCCCGACTTCTTCTTCATTCACTAGTCTCTTCTGCACCAGATAAGAGATGTAGCGAAGAAGTATTTTAGTGAGCATGCCCCGTTGCTGGCATGTCACTGTTGGCAGACGTGAGATGTGTTCCTTGTAGAAGGAGACGACAACGATAGAAAAGATCTTCTAATTTCTTCTGCTCCTTCTATAGCCTTTTCGGCTCACTCACGCTACAGTTTCTGATGTCTTTTGCACCTCCCATACTTCTTTTTCCCCTCTTTGACCGCACCCAAAAAGGGTGGTGAGTTTATGTCTGGAGGCTTGGGCTCTTACACCATATTTCCAGATCTAAGGGAAATTTTGGTTGAAGACGAAGTACAAACTTGGAAGGAAATGTTCAACAATGGAGAAAGGAGAAAAGTGCTTCACAAAGGAAACATATGAACCCTATTTATAGCAGAGAGCAAAGTCATTTAAAAAGGTAGGTGTACCTTGTGACCTTTCGATTTTCTGATAATCTGTGACGATTGAGATACATTGCCTCGTGATGTGCATTCGAGATTTGACTGGAGCGACGTGGGAAGGAGTGTTATCCACGTGTCAAATCTTGATACATCGATGCAAGATACGCATTAATAGCAATGTAACCACAGTGATCGCCTTTGGAATTCGAAATCTTGCCTTTCGAAATCCCAAACTGACAAAGAGTCAGTTCCTAAACTGAGAGTTGGAACTTAGTTTAATTCCACATCCTTCCTTCAGAAGTCTTCTAAGTATGAAAACAAGAACTTGGTTTCCTTTAACAAGTTCGTTCGAAACTTGGTCACAATAAGTTTCAACTTCTTCAGATGCCCTAGGTAGTGGCTTCTGTTGTGTTTGGTTGTATGGTGAGCTTCTTACTGATTTGCATTGACACTTTGAGAGGGAGGATCCTCCAAGAGAAGTATGAAGTCTTCTTGCTGAGTAACACACCAAGTTTGTACAAAACTGAGAATTGGAACTCCGTTCTAATCTTTAGCCGAACTACCTTTAGTTTACAAAAAACTGAGAGCTCGGACTCAGTTTTATTCAGCATCACTCTTCTTCGACATGGATCTCGTCGATCTCCAATAGACCAAGTTTTATGCAGAGCTCTTTGAATCTGGTCTCCGGAAGAGGTTTGGTTAAGATGTCAGCCAGTTGATCTTCAGTTCGGATGTACTCTACGGAAACATCCTTCTTCTCGACATGATCTCTAATAAAGTGATGCCTTATGTCGATGTGCTTGGTTCGGGAGTGATGAACTAGGTTCTTTATGATGCACATTGCACTATTATTATCACAATAGATTGGCACACACCCAGTTTCGACTTCATAGTCAAGCAGTTGTTGTTTGATCCAAAGCACTTGAGCACAGCAGCTTGCTGCAACAACATACTCAGCTTCTGTTGTAGACGTGGCAACTGAGTGTTGCTTCTTGCTGAACCAACTTATAAGCTTGTGACCTAGGAACTACCATGTTCCGCTTATGCTCTTCCTATCAATTCTGCATCCTCCAAAATCTGAGTCTGAATTAGTATTGAGAGTTAGCTCATCCGATTTTGGGTACCAAATACCTAGTGACTCTGTCCCTTTGAGGTATTTGACTATTCTTCTAGCAATCTCCATTTACGATTTCTTTGGATTGGCTTGAAACATCGTACAGACTCCAGCTGAGTAGGAGATATCTGGCCTACTGGCAGTTAAGTATAGGAGTGACCCAATAATGCCTCCGTATGCTGTTTGGTTGACTGTTTCGCCTTCTTCATCAAGATTGATCTGAGCACGGCTCATCGGAATCCTCAAGGGCTTGGTCTTCTCTGGACAAAACTTTCTGATCAAGTCCTTGGTATACTTCTTTTAATTGATGAAGATTCCTCCTTCAGACTAAATGACTTGAAGACCCAAGAAATATGTCAGTTTGCCCATCATGATCATCTGAAAGTTGCTCTCCAACAGTTTGGCAAACTTTTCACACATATTCAAGTTTATGCATTCGAATATAATGTCATCGACGTAGCTCTACGCCAGAAGGATGTCTAGCTCATCCTTAATTATGAACAGCGTTGTGTCGATTTGGCCTTTCCGAAAACCATTCTTGAGGAGAAACTGAGACAGCGTCTCATACCTAGCTCTAGGTGTCTGTTTTAACCCATAAAGAGTCTTCCTCGGTTTTTAAACTTGATTTCCTTCTTCAAAGCCTGGGGACTGTTCCACATATACTTCTTGTTTCAGCTCCCCATTCAGAAAGACACTCTTCACATCTATCTGGAAAACTGTGAAGTTGTTGTGGGCTGCATAAGCAAGGAATAGACGAATACCTTCAAGTCTTGCCACTGGAGCAAAAGTTTCATCAAAGTCGATTCCTTCATAGTGAGCATATCATTTTGCTACCAGTCTTGCTTTGTTCCTCACTATATTCCCAGTTTCGTCTCTCTTGTTCTTGATGACGCATTTGGTGCCGATAACTAACTTATGGATTGGTCGATCTACCAGGTACCAAACTTCATTTCTCTTGAACTCAGCAAGCTCCTCTTGCATAGCGTTGATCCAGTTAGTTGATTTCAAAGCATCTCCAATCTTTGTTGGCTCTGATTCTTGAGATATAAAACAAGTAAGCAAAGCACTCCCTTGTCTCGTGCGAACTGTATTGGTGATACTGTCCAGCACAACTTCCTCTGGATGGTTTCTTAACCATTTTGGCTTCTGGAGCTAGGTGACTTCAACAGGTTGGACAAAATCTTTAGGATACTCAGTACCGTCTTTTCCCGATACTGGAACTTGAACTAAGTCATTTTGACTGGAGTCTTGTTCCTCAGTGTTGACTTCCATATCCTGAGTTCCTTAGTCTTCTTGATGTACCGTGGGTTGGATATCTTCAAGATAAGTATCTTCATCTTCTAGAGGGTCAGTTTGAGCAAGGTACTCTGTTCCAGTTTGGCCTTCAAACTGAGCTCTGTTTTGATCTCTTGAAGTTCCCCCTTGATTGATGCTCGAGTTTATCAACAAGGAACTAAACGCCTTCAACCTAAGTTCTATTACAATTTAATTCGATCCTATACAAGGATTACTGATTAAAACTCTAGACTCTAAAAAAGTGACTAAGATGACTTACAACTTTGACCCATCAAAATTCAAAAGTTAGGAAAAATTTCTCTAACAAAAATCTTTACAATTTAAAACTCTACAACTTTACTAAAATCATTAAAATATCTTCGATATAATCTCAAATGATATATCACAATAGTTTCGACACCTCAAAAATAAAAATTAAACTAAATGGTGCATGCCGGCAGAAGAAATTGGAGTTACGTGTACACAAAATGATACCAAAATATGAGGAATATATAATCCTTGTTTATTTAAATAATTAATTAAGTGAAATCGGAAAATGGGATACAATAGTGTTTTTTTATTTATTTATTTGAAACGTCAATATTATAAGATTGTGTATGATATTATTAGGTGAACTCTTATATATGAAAATTCTTCATTATTTATTTAATATTGAATAATTAGATTTGTTATCGCTCAACATTTCTCTCCTCAAAGCAAAAGATTATATATCAGTGGCCTCCTTTTGAACTACTCGATCTGTCACGATGCATCTTGCATTGTTGTCAACCAACAGGACATGATGCCTAATCATTGTAATATCAGAAAGCTTTCGACATAAGGTATACAAAGATTATCTCCAATTGTATCAACAATCATTTTGGGTCTCCTACATGTACACCATAATCTATTATAAATTTGGTCTCCTCCTTAACCCAAACCTGGGCTCTGATAGTACCACTTACTATTATCGAAACTCCGACATTAGTATAATATTATCTGTTTTAGACAGAGCACAAGCCCGCAAAAAACGTTAACTAACGAGACATGACACTTGACCACAACAATATAAGAAAACTTTCGACACGAATCATACAAAGATGATCCTGGCCCAACTGCATCGACAACCATTGAGTGCCTCCTACGTGCAGATCATAGTCCACTACAAATTCGGTATCCTCCTGAACCCGAACCTGGACTCTAATACAATTTGTTACTGCTGAAACTTGAACATTAATATGCTATTGTCTTTTTTAGATCGAACATAAATTCATACTATTTTTTTTTTACACATTTTCTAAAAAACCTCATATTAATAAAGCTATATAAACTTATATACAAGGAAAGTTTTCCTTCTTTCTTTTTGTAAGATAATTGAATTTGTTACCCAATGCATATAACTAATTCAAGATCACGTGAATCAAAATAACCCAATAATTAATTAGTGGAAGTAGCATGATGCATCCCAAGCTATAAAAACATTTCACAATTCTTAATTTGTGAGACATTCTTTAATTTTAAATTAGCATTTCACTATTAAAAATAATTTTTGTTATAGAATAATATATTAATATTTAGATTGTGAGACTATCATACATATTTGCTGACGATACTGGTGCTTCTAAACTGTGCCACGTGCAGGTGGACTAGAAAAATAAAATAGGCTAGGCCAGCATATTAGCCTCTTCCGTTTTATACAAGTAAATTACCCATCTCAGTTGTATTTATGGAAATAAAAAATGATAAAATAGTTTTTAATAAGAAGTAAAAAATAGAAATTAATTAAATCTCTTATATATAAAATATCTAATATTAAAATACCTTTGAGAAGATGTAAAAATTCTAAAATTTTAATTTTGCTTAACTGGCATTGATTGCGGCACTTTACAGTCACTATCTATTGTGGAAAATTGATATAATGTTACAAAATATTAATATTATTACAGCTTATTAAATATATATTTGGCTTTTGCATACCATATGTATGATATATCAATCTGAAAGTATTTTTTGTTAGGATTTAAGTCTTTATAACAAAATTTACATGTAGAAAAAATGCGTTACCATTATAAAGTAGCTCATTTTATTGTTGAATATTAGTTAATGTGTGACATTTAACACATCCTCATGCGACGTGAAATTGTTTATATTTTATGTGTTGCTGACAATCGCACCAAAGGAGTCTCTCGTTATTTGTTAGAAAATTTCTTGTTTTATTGTGTTTTAGTGGGTCAAAGAATGTTAAAGTCATCTTAGTATTGTCTCTAGATAGTTTCAACATAGTAAAAAAATGTGAAGTCCTGTATATGATCAAATATCAAGTTGTAAGTTAGAACTAATCTGAAGACTAGACTGACTAATCAGTCTAGAATGCGCAAAAGACTCAACAGACTTCGCGCAAACTTACAGGTCTGGAAGAATATGAGTCTGCGTGACGAAGATTGGATTCTCAACAATAAGGATCCAGCAAGTATGATCTCAACGAATACGTCAAACCTACCAGCATAGGGACCAAGCATACACTGATGGATGATGTCACTAGCATGGAGTTGAAAATACGACACCACCAGCATGGATTTCCATGACTAGGTCCCAGTGCAGAGAGACAAAGAGAATCATTTGAGGAACGTACCGATGAAGTACAAACTTTAAAGATTGGAGATTCCTTAAAGTCTGCAAGCACGGAACACCATGTTTCATTACCTAGGTTAACCAGTCTGAGATTCTTCAAACTGACGAATACTGTCGATCTGACACAAAGATGAATAGTCGTTGTCATTGTCAGAAAAAGATGGAGCAGGTGCCGAACATCTGGAAAAGTATCACCAACCCACCTAGAGCAGCAGCGAACGGAGACATTCGGTAGGACATCTTCCAACTTGTCTCTAATGGGCATTTATTTCAAAACCTTCTACTCCATGATTAAAAATACCGGAGATTTTCACAAGAAGATGGTTATGGTAACCGAAACTAAATCGAAATAATTGCGAATTAGAAGCCAACACTTCTACCAAGCTTACTACTCACTTTCGAGGCTTTTGAAGCTTCCCGTGTGTCACTTCATTGAACACGAGACTCACAACCCTAGTGTTCTTGAGTTATTTCTTAGTACTATTTCTCTCCAAGAAAGCTTACAACGGTCCAGTACGTCTTGTACTCTGACTCTTACAGGCAATCTTCCACCAAGGTGACAGTTCAAGGGAAGGGAGAACTATAAACACCCTATTCCAGCGACGAGGAGGCTGAGTGGTGCACCCACACTCTAAGGAGCTGCGAAGCGTAGAACGAGCAAAGACCAGATGAGTGCACTTGTGGATCGGTGGACGAGGCATTCACCGACAAGTAATAGATCGTAGGAGCACCTATAAAGGTCTAAGCTTGGTGGATTACCATACATAGGTCTGAAGATTGGACGTAGGACATTTTGGTCTGAACCACTATATATAGTTTGTCATTTATTATTTTCCTTCATACTGTCAGTTTACTCCCATATAAGACTCAACACTCAAGTGTTGCAGTACACTTTGAATACTACCTTTAAAGCATACTTGACCTTAAGTACATGAACCAAGATTTGACAAACCAAACTGACACGTCACCATCAGCTTGGATAAGTGCAAGTATACCGAACAATCTAAATTTTCGATGTGCATACTATTTTTTACTCTGATAAATCCGGACCAACAAGTGGTATCAGAGCTGTCAGTCCTTCTAGGCTGGTCGTTTTGAGTTGCTTAGGACTGGTACCCATTCCTTACACACATTTTCTATCTTATCTTATAGCTCAGGAACAATCATGATGAACATGATAAAGCTACCGCCGTACAATCCAGAACAATACGAGATATGGAAGAAGAGATCTTCCATCTAGCTGAAAAGCGTTCATCCTGAGATGGTAGAGGTGCTAGAGAGCGGACCAATAAAAATCACCAAGATACTCCCACCTCTCAAAAATAAAGGAGAAAGAACCGTTGAAAAGTCGTACGACAAATGGAGCTCTGAAGACAAGAGAAGGAATTAACTTGATTCTATAGCTCTAGAGGCCATACTATCTTCCTTACCAGACGCCCTGGTGATAGAAGAGATGCAGTTCTACAACGCTAAAGAGGTCTGGAGCTACCTCAACACACTTTATCACGAGAGAGATCAGATGAAACAAAATAAATTGCAAGTGTGTGTCGACAAGTATGAGTCAATCCACATGTGATCTGGAGAGACTATTAAGGCGATGGAGAAAAGATTCAATGCCATTGTTAGTGAGCTTAAGTTATTGGATAAAACATACTCTAATGCAGATCTTAATGCCAAGAACTTAACCAAAATGCCAAAGGAAGATGGGTTCGTCAAAACAACCGTGCTAAAAGAAAAGGACTTGTCCATGATGACGACCAAAGAATTGTTTGCCCAGCTCCAAGCCCATAAATGAAACATCCATATGGTGAACAAGAAAGAGGATATCCGAGCAGCCAGCTCGCCTAGCCCCCAAGTTGAAGATGCAACTTACTTTATAAAGAGGGATTCTAAATGGAAACCTAAGAAACCCTTCCATATTGACCGACTAGTTGGTCAGTCAAGCTCACAATCGAAAGAGATTCCAACTACATCTGGATCTCATTCCAATGAAGGAGAAAGCTCAATCGCCGAGCTTGAAGAACAAATGAGGAGGCTTTCCAAACTCCTCGAGAAGGCGAAAGGGAAGCAAGAAGTGCTCAACTCCAAAGAGAAGAGGTTCGTCAAGCGAGCCCCTAGAGCATGCTTCCAATGCGGTTCCTCCGAACATATAAAGTTCGAGTGCCCCTCTGTGGACAAGGAGGAAAGGGAAAACTGAAGAAGGTCTTCGAGCGCCGAGCATCAAAAGCAGTAGCTCAAGCTATGCTGGCAAGGACTGAGATGCTGGACATTCCTGACCATGATGAGGACTACTCATTCGAGGAAGAAGCTGACGAGGAAGCTCTATTAGAATTCTTGGTCGCATTTGGAGAAGAAGCTAAGGTTGAATCAAAAGCTGAAGTTGAGACATCACTCACAACTTCAAGTGAGCAGGTAGTCAATCCACCTATCACTGAACTCTCAGCTTGCATTCTTGATGAATCTGAGTCATACTGCTCTGACTTAGATGAGATCACTCTAGACATTTTATCGCATGAATTTCAAAAATTTTATGCAATAAAAAATGTCTTAGCAGGCGAAAACACCTAACTGAGATCACATGTTTCAGTTTTGACCGAGGAGATTGAAAATCGAGGTCTATTAGTGAGGAGCTACAAAAACTTAAGGAAGAATACTTAGCTCTGCTTATAGATTTTGAAAATTTAAAATTTGAGTGCAAATCTTAAATTTAACCATCGTTGAGCAAGATGAAAAACTATGTTTTTATAAGAAAGGCTTAAGAGTGCTCGATGAGGCCATACAAAGCATGAGAGAGCCTTTAGATAAGTCGGGGTTAGGATATGAAAATGACTTGAGAAGTGAAGACCCTGCACCTACTTGTACTAAGAGACACATCGTTTTTATAAAAGAAAAACTTAGTACGCAGTGTGAGTCGAATGGTCATGGGGAAGCATTCAAAGTGTCTCATACTGCCAATGCTAAAGGTTGGTTAGCCAACAACCCCAAGCTGATAGATCAGAATAAGAAAAATAAGTCCAAATTAAAGGGTAAGTTGGTTAAACAACAATACCCTAAGCTGGCAAAATCTTAAGTTGACAGAAAGTCTGTACAACCTCAGAAGTTGACTAAGCAGTAGTCTCTACTGCAAGGAAGTCGGCTCCTTCGACCAGTTCGGCCAAGCAGCCAGACGCTGCAAGGAAGCTGAACACCCAACCCTGTTAGCATGCAAACCAGGGAACCAAATCTCAAGTTCAACTTGAGAGGATAAATATATCAAGTAGGGGGAACGCCTACTTGAGGCCAAAGCCAAATCACACTTTTTATTTAAAGGCTATCAAGGCTAGTTGAGGTGGTCCATGTTTTTCTAACAAACTACCACCAAGGTACTAACGTCCAGTACTCAGATTCCGAGGTTCTCAGAAGAAGCACACACCTAAGAGAACTACACAAACTGCTACACCTTCCCAATCAAAAGTCATGCATTATTTCAGAAGGAAGGGAAAGGTTCCTGCTAGTGATAACGACAAGATTCCACTTACTGTTAAGATCATAAGAGTGTGGATCCCTCAGGGGTTGATCACACGAGCTAGTCCTGTAGGACCTGCAGATAATCGAGGACCTAAAATCTAATTCGTGTAATTGCTGGAACAGGTACCACAGGAGAAAACCGAGTGGATCCTCAATAGCGGATGCTCGACACACATGACAGGAAATAGAGATTTTTTCATTGAGCTCAACATAATCCGAGGACCACCAGTGTTGTTTGGTGAAAACTCCAAAAGAAGAGTCATTGGAAGGGGATGCATCGAGCAAAACATAATGAGGCTAATCAATGTGTCCCTCGTCACCAATCTAAAGCACAACTTACTCAACATCAGTGAACTCAGCGTGAATGGATATGTTGTTTCCTTCGAGGAATCAGAATGTCAAATCAAGGATAAAGTCACTGGAGACGTCAAGTTGATGGGAGTTTGCAAAGGTGGACTCTATGTTGTAGACTGGCTGAGTGGGCAGACTGACTCGTGCGTTGTTGCCACCAGTCCGACAGAAACAAACTAGCTATGGCACAAGAGATTAAGCCATCTGAACTTCAAGGCAATTAATCATTTAGCTAAGCATGATATGGTAAAAGGTTTACCAAAAGGAGTGTTCGAGAAGGAAGGAGTACACGAGGCCTGCCATCAAGAGAAATAGACCAAGGCCTCCTTTAAGAACAAAGCGGTCAGCCCAAGCACTACCCGAGTACTAGAGTTAATCTATATGGACTTGTTTGGTCCTGTAACTCCCACAACCGTTGGAGGAAAAAAAATCCTCATTGGTAGTCGTCGATGACTACTCACACTATACTTAGATCAAACTTCTCAAGACCAAGGATAAGGTGAAGATCGTGCTGCCAGAACTGATTATGCGAGTCCAGAATAAATGAGAAGTGACAGTAAAGAGAATCAGATCCGACAATAGGACAAAGTTTCGCAACGACCCTCTAATGAGTTTCTGCACGGAAGCCGGGATCGAGCATGAACGTTCAACTAGCAGAATGGCCTAGCAGAATGAAAGAATAGGACGATGGAAGAAGCTGTCTGGACCATGCTTGCTGAGACCAGTTTGGGTGAGAGATTTTTGGGGAGAAGCATTGATGACAGTGTGCTACACTTAGAGTCGAAACGTCATCATTGACAGACTTCAAAAGACCCCGTACGAGATATATCATGGTTAAAAGCCCTCCTGTTAGGAATATTGTTAGATATTATAAAACCCTCTATTGTAATTGATTCATAGTCATAGTTTGATATGTTTTGGTGCATCAAAGCTCTAGCAACTCAATATCGAGTCAATTGTAAAAGTCATGTATAGGAATTCATACTCGAGTTGTAAAAGAATTAGAAAGAAGAAGGATCAAGAATGCTGAAGAAGTCAGCAGACTTGATGAATTGCTGAAGACAGCTAAAGAAGAAAAAGACCAGCAATGCAGAGGAACGCTACAAGAATACTGAATAAATAACTCCAGCAGAAATTGAAGGTCTTAGCTCAAACTGCTGAGATACTCGCCGCGTGCTAATAGCCAGCAAACGAAAATAAGCTATCAAGAGACTTTACAGAGTAGTAAATCAGATGGATCCAAATTACAAGGAAACCCGATGAATCAGAGGATATAACAATCATTATACACAAAGAAGGTTTCAGAGCTGCACTAAAAGATATGTTCTGACAAAGACGACTAGAAAATAGATTCTACGCCAATCAGAGACGAGGAGACTTGAAGAGTCTCTGTCCGCTGCAGAAAAAGGAAGAACGCGGATAGGCGAGCAATCCCTTTGAGTCTGACGGATAAGATTCAAATAGTTATTTGAATCTTCACCTATAAATAGGTATCATCCTTATTTGATTCAAAGGTTCGCGAATTTCTACACTTGGTGATAATGAAAAGAGATCAAATATATTGTTTACATTATGCAAATACATCTGAGCTAAGTTCCTGATTGAAGCTTTTCACAAGCTTTCATCTCTAAAGCTCGAGACCTGCGAAGTCAAACTTCCAAGGCTATTTTGGGATTCTTTCTACTCTGGAAAGAATCTAGCGGTCACGATTGTTGTGCAAGCGTGATTCTTAAGGGCAACACCAACACAAGGAAAGGTTCCGGGAAGAACTATAAAACTCTCAGCAGTTGACATCCTAGGAGAAGGGAGGTTTGTCCTAACACTACGGAGCGACACCGGTTGAAGATTGGAGATCGAGGTGCTTGAAGGTGCGCGCTGACAAGACGTAGGAGCTGCTCAATGTTTGAGATCATGCCTGACCTTGTACTCATTCTTCTAGTGATTTTTCAGTTAAGTGGATGTAGAACAGTTGTTCGAACCACTATAAAATCTGATAAACACTCACTTTGTGCATTCTACTGATACAGATTTGCTCACTTTTGACCTCAGATTGATGTACTACGTGATAGTTTCATGCATTATCTTTATTCTTTAAGGAAATATTACGTTTGGTTTGGTTTGTAGTTATTTATGCAGATTTTATGCACAGTTGAGTTGATTTCGAGATTTAATCAAGTACCCTGGGGGACAATTGATGCTAACTTGCATCGGGAAAAGGAAGGAGTCAGAAAATACCAAAGGACTCGTCGATTTTGCATTCGTGAAGAAATCGGCAACCCAAATGACGCACTCGACGATCGCCAAGTTTGCAGATGGGTCACCGAAGTGGGAAAAGTCCTTTTTTTCCACGGCACGAACTCGGCGACCCAAATGACACACTCGGCAATCACCGAGTTGGTAGATGGGTCGCCGAGTTCGTAAAAATTCAAGTTGGCTTCGAGACGAGTTCGGCGACCCATGCACACAAATGGCGATCGTCGATCAAGCAGGATGGGTCGCCGATGTTGGTGCGTTTTGACGTATTCTGATGAATCTGAGGCCCAAAATCATATCTTTTCAAGATTTAAAGATCCCCAAGTATAAATAGGACTTCCCAGGACCAAAAAAAGGTCCTTGACCTTATTTTTAGACGAGAGAGAGACAAGAAATCGCAGGGGATTGAGAGAAAACTTGAAGAGCATTCCAGAGATTGAAGATTGAAGATCACGGGTTTTTGATTTTCATGTTTTCCCTTTTTATGACTCTTTATTTCTCTGTTTTCTTAGAACTTAGCATGATTGGATAAGTTTCCTGTGGATTCTAGGGTTGAACCATTGTTGAGTTTCATTCAATATATTATGTGATTCGATTTTCCTTTTTCATTGATGTTCTGATTTCATTTGGGGTTTTCATTAATTACATGATATTGGCCATTGAATGTCATTTGAATTGATAGTTTTTGAACCGAGAGGTCTAAGTTGTCAATTAAGATGCAAATAAATCAGATTTATTAGAACGATTGTCCGAGAGGAAATTGAACTTTTGAAGGGTTTAAAAATCTAAGGTTTTTAATCAAGAGTAAAAGTCTGTTGTATGTCCGAGAGGAGTCACATGATCTTTTATTTCCATGTTATGGTTTAGAGTCCGAGAGGATCACCTGATAATACTTTCGCGATTAACTCATATCTCTGAAAATTAAACTTGGAATTGAATTGCATAAATAATTGTTTGATTACTCTTCAATGTGGATTACCCTGGAATCCTAATCTCTCATTAAAGTTTCTAAACTCAAGATTTTTAATTGCTTATTAAATATTGTTTTCAGTATTGCCTAGGAATCAATACCAAAAATTCAATTACCAATTTATCTAGATAGTAGTACGATATCCATGTGTCAGTGCTTAATTATATTTCGATCCTGCAATCTTTGAGATCGATAAATTATTACTTGCCCACTGCAAAGGTCTGTACACTTGCAGAATAGCGTGTTGCGAAACGTGCTATCAAAATCCTTGTGTCTTTACTGCCTTAGTTTGTTATATTCTGTGCACACATATATTTGAAACTCAACACATCAAGTGTTGTAGTATAAACTGCAATATGGATTAACGAATAATTGAGCTAAAACAATTTTGATAAACACTTGCTAAGTCGAGACCTTAGCAAGAAACGTGCAAGATTAACTTAATAGTTCCGCTGCATATAAAACACTCTGATTGGGGACCAACAAGTGGTATCAGAGCGGTTGGTCTTTACAGACTAGCTGCTTCTGAGTCGCATAGGACCAGATCCAGATTTTCCTTGCATATCTGTGTTTCTGTGTTTAGCTCAGGTTCAAAACAATGGCGCACAATGCGAAGCTTGCAAAGTTCTCTCCAGAATCCTTTTCTACCCGAAAAAAGAGGTAGATGATCACACTAATGAACGTACATCCTGAGATGAGACAAGTGATCGAAGAAGGACCAATTAAGATCCAAAAGGTAAAGACAAGGATTGGAGAAGGCGTACCAGGACCAGATGAAATGGTGGATAAGCCGTTTGAAGAATGGACTCCAGAAGAGCGAGCCCGTGACCAACTAAATTACGTAGCCATGGATTTAATTTAAGGTGCCGTGTCACCTACTCTAATGGCAGAAGTGTAGGAGTACAAAAATTCTAAAGAGATGTGGCACTTCCTTGGCACCCTAAGTAAAGAAACGGATCAGATGAAAAGAAACAAGCTACAACAATGGGTAGACAAGTATGAATCTTTTCAATTAATTCCAGGTGAAACCATCAAGGACATGGAGGCAAGATTCAACAACATAGTATCTGAGTTAAAGAAACTGGGAAGAACGTACGAGCTTCCCGGCATGAGCTCAAAGATTCTCTCAAGACTGCCAAAGGAGGATTGGTTTGTCAAAGTAACCAGTCTGAAGGAAAAAGATCTGTCAGCAATCAGCACCAAAAAAGTATTTGCTCAACTGAAAGCCCATGAATGGGACATCACGCAGATCAACAAAAATGAAGTTGTTAGTGCCGCAATGACCATTGAAGAACCAGTTGAAGATGTTGCATTCTTTGTGAATAAAGACGGACAGAAGTGGAAGACAAAGAAGCCATTTCACTCAGATCGACCAGCTCAGCCCAGTTCAACAAAGGAGATTCCTTCCACCAACAAATCTCTATTCAAAGACGTAGAATGCTCAGTTAGCAAACTGGAAAAACAAATGAAGAAATTGCAACGACTGCTGTTGAAAGCGAAAGGGAAGAAGTAGGATTTCCAGCAAAATCAACCAGCAGACAGCAAGAACGTTAAGAAAGAGTCAAGGACATGCTACGAATGTAATTCCCCGGATCATCTAAAGTTTGAATGCCCACGAGTAGATCCTGAGGAAAGAGAAAGACTGAGAAAGCTGTTCGAAAGGCGAGCATCAAAGGCTATCACCAAAGCCTTACCAGACATCCCAGATCATGACGACGAAAGTTCCTCATCATAAGATGAAGAGGATGTTCTCATGGTGTTCATGGCAGATATCAATGTAGAGCAGACAGAAGAATTAGCTCTAGCTGCTGCAGGAAACCAGGTAACAAATTCTGCATTGTGTACTGCATCTACTTCTGATAATATGCATGATACTACCGATTCATATTGCTCATCAGATGAGATAACTGTAGAATATCTGCTAAAAGAGTTTTCAAAAATTCATGCATTAAAGGAGATTTTAGTAAAAGAAAACTCCTCTCTGAAATCTCTACTTTCTATTTTGACCAGTGAAATTGAGAAATCTAGGTCAGCAGACGAGGAACTCTCAAAGTTGAAAACATAACTCTTTTCCTTGAATGAAAAATATAGCATGTTAAAACAAGACAATGAAGTTTTGAAAAGAAATAACTTCGTGCAAAATACGTGTCATTACAAATTTTCGAAAAACACAAGAGATTTGAATGATATTTAAGTGTCCAAAGAAGTTCGAAGAACTTCGCTGGCATAGGATTTGACGAAGAAAAGTCTAATGATGCTGAGTCAAGTCAGACAAAGAAAATTGTTTTTGTCGCGACAACTGGGAAGATTTAGCAAACTGCTAGGAAAGACAAGACGGAAAACTCTAAGTCAATTGCTCAGTAAAAATGCTAGCCAACTAGCATCCCTCAGCTGACTGCTCAGCAAAGGTTAAATTATTTATCGGCTGAGAAGAGGCCAGCAAATTCAGGGTAGGTAACCCAGCAGACTGTTCCATCTGCTAGGAAGGTTCATACAAATCCTAGCAAGGCTAAGCAATCTATTGAGGTTGCAAGGAGGCCAGCATACACTCCAAGTAGAAAGGACACCTACTTGAGGCTAGAGTCTAAACCAAACCATTTTCAAAAGACAGTGATGGCTCGACACACCACTAGACATTCCTATGCTGAGTTCAGATATTATGCCAATAGAAAATGAAGGGTAGTGAAATGTGATGACAAACGAAATGTCAAAATCACAAAAGTCTGGATTCCTAAAGGCATAATCCAAAGAACTAATCCTGCAGGACCCGTAATTGATCGGGTAGCGAAAATGTTTTGCAGGAACAGACTACAGAAAGAAAAATCTCAAGAAATTTAAAGATTGGATCCTAGACAGTGGATGCTCAGGTCACATGACTAGAGATGAAGTGATCTTCATAGAACTTCTTAAATTCATAGGACCTTCAATCTCAATTAGTGACAATTCAAAGGCTAGAGTAATCGGAAAATGGTGCATCAAGCATAATGGAATGCAAATAATCAACGTTGCACTCGTCGATAGTCTCAAGCATAACTTACTGAGCATCAGCCAGCTAAGTGAAAATGGATACATTGTTTCTTTCTATGATACAGGTCTACCTCAAGAAACTTCCAAGAAGGAAGGAATATGCAGAGCCTGTCAACAAGGAAAACAAGTCAAAGCGTCCTTCAGATCCAATCAGGAAAAGACCACCTCAAATAGAATCCTTGAGCTGCTGCACATGGATTTATTCGGCCCAGTGACTCCACCTACTGTAGGTAATAAACAATATACCTTGGTTGTTATTGATGACTATTCCAGGTACACATGGGTGAGGTTAGTTAAAAGCAAGGACGAGGTGAAGATTATCCTTCCTGAGCTGATACTCAGAGTTCAAAATGACAAAGAGCTCATGGTGAAAAGGATAAGATTCGACAACGGGAAAAAAATTCTGTAACTAAGCATTGATGGATTTCTGCGCTGATGTTGGGATAGGACATGAAAGGTCCACCGCAAGAACACCTCAGCAGAACGGCCTGGCAGAAAGAAGAAACATGACTCTCAAAGAGGTTGTTCAAACAATGCTAGTGGATACAGATCTGAGTAAAAGGTATTGGGGAGAAGCTGCTATGAATGCTTGCTACACCCAGAACCGAAGCGGATTGAATTTTTGCTTCAACAAAACTCCCTATGAAATATATCATGGCGGTAAGCCTTCCTTGGCTCATCTTCGTGCTTTTGGTTCACCATGTTATATGCATAACAATGGGAAGTCAAAGATAAGTACTTTTTCTCCCAAAGCTGACGAAGGAGTGTTCCTAGGATATAGACATCCATCTCAAAAAGGATGCAGAGGACTTAACAAGACAACCAAACTTGTGGAAATAACTTGCAATGTTATTTTTTATGAAGCTACTTTAGTGCGCAGGACCATGAGAAATCAAGGAGATGAGACTCATGAAACCAATGATGTTAATGAACTTTCGGGCTCAAATATTTCCGAAGTTGAACCGATTGATCCAACTAAGTTAATGAGTGAATCATCATCTCTGCTGAAGACCTTGACTGATCAGCCGACAATTAAGAAGGTCGGTGATGCAACTGGTAATGCTGAGGCCACCATAAATTCTCTCAAAGAGCTTACATGTCAAAAGGGAACTCAAGGAGATGAATCCATGCAGCGGAATGACGATACAATTAAAGGTTCCCAGAATGGCGAAAGAATTACTGAAGATAACTCTGCTGAAGATAATCAGGAGCAGACTGTTGAAGGTAGAAGTACTACACCAGTAAACCAGAATCCAACAGACAACATGCCAGAGGACAGTCACTCAACAGAAGATACCCCAACAAGCGTAGCAGACAGCTTAGAAGATCTATAGCTTGTTAATATACCAGTCTCAAAAGAACCCAGCGGACCAACCAGCAGTCAAGACATTCCAGTAGAAGAGCAACAAAGACCAAAATGGCTGCTTAGAGATCATCCTACTTAAGCAATTCCAGGAGATATTGCAGATCCAATTCGAACCAGACACAGCGCCATGCTAGCCCGCTTCATATCACAAGAGGAGCGTACCAAAGTAGCAGACGCACTCAAATCTGCTGATTGGATCAACTTAATGCAAGAAGAACCATCACATTTCACAAGGAATCATGTATGGGATCTCGTAGATCGGCCGACACATCAATGAGTGATAGGAACCAAATGGGTATTCAAGAATAAGCGAGACGAAAATGGACTCGATGTTCGCAACAAAGCCAGACTAGTTGCTAAAGGATATGCATAGTGTGAAGGAATAGACTTTTGATATGTGTGTAAAATGACCTATTTTTCGATGTGTGAGCGTGCATGTTTGTGGCCATTTTACCCTCATATCATATGCTTTCGTTGTTCTTTTATCTTGTTTTCGTGTTTCCATGTTTGAAATGATGTAGGATACGTTTTGAGCATAATATAGCGTATTTTGGGAAGTTCAGGAGGAAAATCATCCGAGTTTGGAGTCTGAGGAGGTTAGGCTCGCCCGAGCGGAATGAAAGGAGGGTTTCGGAAGCTTGGAGGACTCGCCCGGCCGAGCGAAGCAGGCTCGGCCGAGCTGAGCCAGGCAGAGGCCTCGCTCGGGCGAGCAGTGCAGGATTTACCGAGCCTGGCTGGCAGAGAGCAGGCTCGGTCGAGCGGTTCTGGCTCGGCCAAGCCAATACGCGCTTCCCAGATTGCTGTGGTTCCCAGGATGGCTCGGGCGAGCCTTGGTTGGCTCGGGCGATCCAAGGCCCTGCTAGCTCGTCTATAAAAGGGGGAAAATCAATTAAATGATGAGACTTTTGCCAAATTGAAGAATAACCGTCACTAACTTCCATCTAGATTCATCTCTACACTTCCTTCCCCACTTGAATCAAGGAGAACCAAGGATCATTCCATCAACTTGGTGACATTTGAAGAGGGAGATTAGGTGGATTGGATTCAACGAAGGCAATCATAGAAGATCAATTTTGACCTTGAAGCTTTGTAATGCCAATTCTTATCTTTCAACTTGTATTGCTTCTAATTCTAGGTTTGAGGAGCTAAATTCCTAAGTGAGTGTTGTAATATGGATATTGAGATAGATTGAACCTTCTATGCTTGTTTACTTTTCTATGAAGTCTTGATTTGCACTTGAGCTTGTTCATACCTATTAGATGTAGGTAATAGCCAATCTATAGGTAGTTGATGTGACGGTTGCAGCCAATACGCGGACGGAAACGTCGTGATAAGTGCATAATCATATAGTTTTAGTTCCAATCCATGTGCGGAGCTAGGATTATAGGGCAATAATCGACGGACGGTTGGGAGTGAGTTAGGGATCGATAACGTAGCTGTTTGAGATTTCTAATTTCATCAACGGACAATTCACCGGTACAAAGGGGATTGACTAGGATAGTGTCGATTGCTCAACTTCATAGAGATTAAAATTGTTTACAACATAGCTCGGTTTAATTTGGCTCAATTGAAGTTTACAAACACTCACTTCATTCTAAGATTGTTCGACTTGTTACTCTAATATACCCAAACATTTGATAGAAGTAATTGATTGGTGAATTTAGCAAATTGATGAATGTTTGATTGTATGCAATTTGTAGTTTAGTATCCGATTCATAGCTAGATAGATAAAGAAAACCAACGACTATTGTATTGCCTAGCTATTGATGCATCTTCTTACGAGTAAATAGTTTCCACGAGAGCAAATAGAAAAGATCTCGGATTGATAATTTGACGTGAGAATTGTGTGTCACTTCACACGACGGTCACGTTTTTGGCGCCGTTGCCGGGGAATCTTTTAGTAGGTCTTGTGGAATTATTGAAAGTTGAAGTATGGTATGCTAGGTGTTTGAGGAAATGCCTGTGTGAATATTGTTACTAACATTTGTTTGTTAATTGTTCTTGTTTGTTTTGTTGAATTGTTTGTCTTGTAATTGGTAGGTGAGTACTAACTTTTGTTTGATTAGTTGTTAGTTGATTTATTCTTTGGTACTTTGAGAGGGTTGGACTTGTGTAGGTGAATCATCGAGGAGTTCACTCGGAAAGGCTTATTAATCTACAAAGACAAATGGAGGAAATGAAAGCCAAAATGATAGAGAGACAAAGACCACGAATGACGATCCGAAGTGTGTATGAGAACATGTGGGAAGGTGATTGCCAATGGTCGGCCAATGCAAGAGAATATCGTACAAAGATTTTGGTACAAGAGACTAGTGAAGATGATTGGTTGAAAAGCCAATTGGATTTAATGCAAGAACAACTTTGACAAAACTTTTGCTCGGTAGCTCGACTGGAAGCAATCAGGTTATTCCTAGCATATGCTGCCCATCATGGTTTTACTATTTTTCAAATGGATGTCAAGAGTGCATTCCTGAATGGCGAATTAAAGGAGGAAGTCTACTTGGAGCAACCTCCAGGATTCGAGCGTGGAAACAGGGTGTCCAGACTAAGGAAAGCTCTCTACGGTCTGAAGCAAGCCCCAAGAGCTTGGTATGAGACGCTATCACAATTTCTGCTGAAGAATGAATTCAGGAAATGGAAGATCAACAGGGTATTATTCTTGATCAAAGATGCTGAAGACATTTTGCACGTTCAAATCTATGTGGATTACATCATATTTGGATCAAGAAATCTAAATCTCTGTAAGAAGTTTGCTCGACTTATGCAGACTAACTTTCAAATGAGTATGATGGGAAAGATGTCATATTTTCTAGGTTTGCAAGTTCAGCAATCCAGTGATGGGATCTTCATTCATCAGAAGAAATATACCAAGGATCTCATCAGCAAATTTTGTCCAGAGAAGACGAAGACACTACGTATTCCAATGAGCACTGCCTGCCAAATTTCAATGGATGAAGAAGGTGAATCCGTGGATCCCACAACATATAAAGGGATAATTGGGTCTCTTCTATACCTGACAGCCAGCAGACTAGATATTTCGTATGCTGTAGGCGTTTGTGCTAGATATCAAGCTAATCCTAAGAAATCTCACATGGAGTACGCACAAAGGATTGTCAGATATCTGAAAGGAACAGAGTCGTTAGGAATTTGGTATCCCAGAGCAGATGATCTCACACTCGTTGGATATTCGGACTTGGACTTCGGAGGATGCCGAATTGATCGAAAGAGCACGAGTGGAACATGTCAATTCCTCGGTCACAAGCTAATAAGCTGGTTCAGCAAAAAGCAACATTCTCTTGCAACATCCACAATGGAAGCAAAATATGTGGCTGCCGCCAGCTGCTGTACACAAGTGATGTGAATTAAGTAAAAACTTGAGGATTATGAAGTCAGCACTGGTTGTGTTCCTATATATTGCGATAGCAATAGTGCGATGTGCATTACGAAGAATCCAATACATCATTCCAGGACAAAGCACATCGATATCCGACATCATTTCATTCAAGATCATGTTGAGAAAAAGGATATCTCCATAGATTAAATTTAAAATAGAAGATCAGCTAGCATACATATTCACCAAACCTCTAGCAGACAACAGATTTAAGAAGCTTTCTCTCAAGCTCGGTTTATTGGAATTAGATGAGGTTATGGAAGAATGAGTCCCAACTCTCATTCTGTTCTTGGTTTTCTCAAGCATTGGCATTTTGTAGGTGCTTGAATTTCTTGAAGATTATGCGGAATACGAGTGTGTCCCAGCTCACGCTCTTCAGAAAGAAAATATTGAAGTCTTGATAGATTGCTGAGTCCTAGCTCTCAGCAATCAAGAAGACTAAATATTGAAGAATATTGGTTTCAGCAGAATAAGTCAGGAGATTGCTGAGTCCCAGCTCTCAGCAAAAGAAAAGGACTGCTAAATCAATATATGCTGAATTAATTTTAAGAAATTGATCAGACAAGGGAACAAATATCGGGATACTCAACCGACGTATCAAGAAAAGGTCATCATCAATGATGAAGCAACGATACATATTCTCTATCATTACCGAAGATCTCGTTCAAGGCTTGAGACGATTCAGTTCTTAAAATAGCTGCCACATGGAAAGTCATTGCCAAACCATCGGTTCCTAAGGCAGACAAAGTGATTAGGAGAACTATTCTCTAGGATGGGTTACATCTATTTAAAGAGAGGTTGTCTTGCTTAGGAAAACCATATTCCAAAACCTCGAAGCCCTAGATCAATCACCAGCCACCCATTCCCATTTTTCCAAACCCTGCTCGAAGTAATCAGAAATGTAGTCCTTTACCATTTCACCAAAATACCTTCAAAATGGGTTCGAGTAACGTGACTTGGAAGTCTCCAAATTGAGAGGAAGAGTCGTAATCTTCACAGAGATCACATCTAAAAAGATTCTCTCAATTCTCGGTTCACCATGGATGATAAGCTTTCTGATATTAGAACCGAACGGAGGTAAGAGGTCCATTTTGTCAGGCCATGACAACTTTATCTTTGGAGATATATAAGCTTGTCAGGTAGGTATGAAGATGGATATTCTTTAGTCACGAGATTTGAGAACACCTTTGGCTAGGGGTTCTCAAATAACTAATTCCTAATGTCTTCTTCATGGACGAAAATGAGAAAATGGAGATGAAGAAGAAGATGAAGAATATGTTTGTGGATGAAGCTGATGCAACTCATATGCATCCTCTTGGCATCCAGGGCAGCAAACAGGCATACTGGCCTTACAGATAGTACACATCCTACCCATAGGAAACATCTGTGAAGTGCCAGGTGCTAATAAGAGATGTGGACAAGAGCGCCGAACCGTGCAGATGGTGAGATCTACAGGCTTTGGATTTTCTTCCGTGTGCAGAAGTGTCCACAGGAAAGACACAAAGCCGGAAGCTGAAGAGATGTATACATACAAGACATCTCACAGCCTTGGAACAAGACATTGTTATGCAAGTGGGGTGATTTGCAGCAATGAGCTCGGGGAAAAGACCTAGAAGGAGCAGATCTAGCAAAAGCGTTATTTAGAGAAATCTAAAGACAAATTGATCATTGTAAACTTGTAGTATTATACTTTGCGAAGTGTAACTCTTGTAAATCAATGATATCAATAAAATGCTCGTTTTGAAGACAATACTCAGTTGTCTCAAACAAAATATCTCGCCTAAGTCAAAATGCTAGATCAATTCACTCCTTGTGTACTTAGAATCCTATCAAAAATCAGATGATTTTCCATGAAAAGATTGAGAAATTTAAAGGAAAATCGGAAGATAGGAATTTCTTAAAGGTCTCCTCTGTTGGGTTTTGTATACAGAAAGCATTTATTACAATGATTATACAATTGACTTTTCTCCTATCTGTTAAACAAACTTACATGCACGTAACAATGGTATCCTCTTGTCTCACCGATAGGGACGATCATACGGCGTGTTGTAGATCGCAGAAGACAGTATGATCACTTGACCTAGTGAGACATAAATATTATCAAAGTCGAGAGAGCATTGAGGATACGTCTGTCCGGATGGTTACAACATAGTCGGAAGAAGTAATCTGTCTTGGTTACTTGATATGCTGGTACGCAAGGGTGGCTTATTGATAGGACCACAATGAGATGTATTTGTCTGTCTTACATCAACGAATACAAGATCTCATTCTTGATTGAGTCCAAACCCTAACGAAGGTTCAGGGGTATACACGGGTTGACTGTTGCTTTGATTTGCCATGGTGGAGATGTTGGAGTATACAGTAAAGCGAACTTTTAAGCGAGCTTTGTCATGT
>JAPKLW010000695.1:202037-272752 GCA_026898455.1 Plectranthus barbatus
CAACATCGATCGTGGGGACGATCCGCCTTCACCGGCGTGTTCCTTCAGGAGAGCCTGAGTAACGTGCTCGTATATCCGCATCTTGGGTAGCAGCAGTTCCTGTAGTACAGCTTGAGACTGAACTTAGGTAACCATATCCGAGTAATAGAATGGGGACATTCCGTGAGGAGCTCAATAATATTCATCGTGTCAAAGTCTTGCAGGCTGATTATGTTCAGGCACGAGTGATATGGTTTGAGTGGTACTACTCAGGAAAATAAGATATTAATTAATTGTAGGTAGAGATTGTCAGAAGCTCCGATTAATTAATGAATGTCCGGTAACCTTAAATATCAGGATTCTCGGATAAATGCAGCTCGTTCTCACTACGTGGTAATAAAGGGGTAGGTCAGTATTAATTCTGTGGTGAAAAGAGTTAATATTAATTAATTAATTAATTGTGTCCTGGGTTGTGGACATGGAAATTAATTAATTCATAGGCCCATTTGATTATTTGCGTTAGGTCCCAGATCTGGCCCAATTATATATACTGAAAGGAGCCCAATAGCCCATTAGGGTTAAAACCCTAGGTCTATAAATAGGCATCTCTCTCTCAGAAATCCTAGCCACCTAGATCATAATTCAAATCAGTCAAAACCCTAGGAGAGAGAGAGTTGGGCGGCGCCAGTGTAGAAGGGGAGGAGAAGGATGTCGACTCCGGTCTACGCTTTACAGATCTGTGGAATCCTCACCAGTAGCAGATCTGAACAGCATTGGGATACAGATCTGAAGATCTGATCTAGAGAACAGGATTTCTTCCTTTCTAATTTGCTTTTATTCGATTGAATCTAGAAATTGGTTTAGCTAATTTCTATTTTCGTAGATTTAATCAAATCGCGTGGTTGAATTAAAGTGGATATTTTCGTAGATTTGGTAAAGATTTGGAGTTATCCAAGAAGTTATAAATTTTCAAATTTGTAATAGATATGATTTATTTCCTTTTATTATTTTGTGGAGCCACGAGGAATTTTTGTTTGTCTTAATTGTCCTTGTATGATATGTGATTTATGAATTGCGCAATAAGCATGAGTAGATAATAGGAAAATCATGATTTATTGTTTTTATCATTTAAAGCTTAATAAGCATGCTTATGTGATTAATTTCTTGTTGGATAATATTTTGGGAATTTTTGGGCTTATTTAATTACATGCAAAATTTTGGAAAATATAATGACAATGAAATTATCTGTGCGCGCATTTAAGAAACCTTTTTAAATAAAAATACTAAGTGGATTTTTTTTAAAATCAATAGACCTCCACAAAGCGGTCCTAGGCTGTAAGTGCATCTCTCGTCTTAGTAAACGTCTACGAGTGTAGCTTGCTAATTCTCGGAGGTACATGGGTTGCAGTTGTTGGGATTTCTAGACAAACAATTTAAGTCATGTGAGTAAGTGGGAGGGTTTTGCGTAAACGTCTACGAGTGTAGCTTGCGTAGATCTCTTTCATAAGTATTCTAGGATTGATTTAAATTTTAGATAACAAAGGCTTTAAGGGTTGTGCCGTATGGTTACGTTCCATGTTAAACTGTCTCTTCTGGCTGTAGTTAGAGTTGTGGTTAATCGCTTAGAAGCATCTGAGGATATAATGCAGTTGATGCTTCCCAGTTCTTGAAAGATGGTTTGGTCTAAGTTTTATCACTAATTATTAATTTCTAGTGTCTAAATGTTCCTGACACCGTATGAAATTAAATAATTGTGGCTTAAAACCCGCATTTCTGGTTGAGGGTGACATCATAAACATCTATGAGTGTAGCTTGCGGTGGGAACCCTTGGGCTATTAATGGAAAACATGTGTATTTGACTTATGAAAAGTTTTTTAATGCATTTGTTTTCGAAGTTCTACATGTATGTTCTTCTTTAAGATTCTTTATTGTTTCAGATACGTCTATGTCTACTGTTGATCATATTCTTGCTCACAATCCTTTAATTGGTCCGAACTTCCCTAAATGGAGTTTTTGCATCAAACACGTCCTTTATCTGAAAAAATCAAGCACATATTCTTTTCATGGATCCACTTGTGCCTGGCTATGATGAGGTTTGTGAACTTGAGCTTGAGTTTTATTAAAGATGGGAGGATGCTGATGATTTCGCCTTTTGGCGTATCACGGGTGCCCTATCTAGAGAATTAAAGCACAAGTATGAGAACCTTGAAAGGGCTGGAGAGCTCTAGAAAGAACTCTCGACAGATTATGGCAGTGTGGAGCGGACTATTAACTATAGACTTGTGCACGATCTTGTGTGCAAGAAAATGGTTGAGGATAGTTCGGTGACAGCGCACATGATGTCCATGATTGAGCTCATGAGACAGTTCACTGTGCGGGGTTGTAATATCAGCACGCAAGGCGAGGTTGATATCATCATGAATTCTCTTCCAGAATCCTTTTATGACTTTAAGGTAGTTGTTGCTGCAAGGGGAGAGTATGCTCTGCTTGAGCTACTTGAGGACCTTGTAGTGGAGCAATCTTCCATGCGAGCACGGAAACCTGTTCTGACTGTTTCCAGTACTAGTTCGACAACCTCTAAGGTTGGAGATGATGGTGCTGAAAGCAAGTTCAGGAAAGCAGGCAGTGAAAGCAAGTCAAGAAAGAAGAAGAGAGTCAAGGTCAGTCCAAAGAAAGACAGGTGTGCTGGGTGCGGAAAGGTGACTTGTCCGAATGCTAAGGGACAAGGTACGTCGTTTGCATTTGTAATGGAAACATGTTTAGCATCAGTTTCTACTCATTCGTGGGTAGTGGATACTGGAGGTACTGATCATGTTTGTTACATTTTGCAAGGATTCACACCGAGGAAGGTGCTGAAGAATGACGAGGTTACCTTCTCGATGGGGAACGCAGCACAAGTGAGTGCAGCTGGCATTGGAGATTTCACCTTGTACTTGGATGATTCTGTTTTAACTTTGAGAGACGTTTTATATGTGCCGGATTTTCGGCAGAACCTTATTTCAGTTTCCAAACTTTATGTTGATGGATATTTAGTTATTTTTTATAGTGGTGTTTCTATCATTGGTAAAACGGTGTTATCTGTCCTGGGATGCTGAATAACTCTCTCTATGTTATTAACTGTAATCATAAGTTTTCCGCAAGTATTGCATGTAACTCATCCGAAATTGATAATCCTAGAAAGAGAAAACTCACTTCTTCTGATGAGGATCTTACATATTTGTGGCACTTGAGACTCGGTCACATCAGCTTTAAGCGGATTCAACGACTTACAGATGACGGTACATTGGACATAGTCCGGCCTGTACCTTATCAAGTCTGCAAATCCTGCATCGAGGGCAAGATGTCTTCTAGGCCTTTCAAGGCTAGTCAGTCTCGAGCAGAGGAAGTGTTGGAGTTGATCCATTCTGACTTATGTGGGCCCATGTCCACACAGGCTCGTGGAGGGTATGAGTACTTTGTCACTTTCATTGACGACTATTCAAGATACGGATACGTTTACCTGCTTCGCTACAAGTCTGAATGCTTTGAGAAATTCAAAGAATTCAAGGCTGAGGTAGAAAAGAAGGTCAGGAAAACTATCAAGTCACTGCGATCTGACCGTGATGGTGAATACCTCGGTAACGAGTTCCTGCAGTATTTGTCAGATCACGGGATTACATCCCAATGGACTGCACCGGGTACTCCCCAGCAAAATGCTGTAGCTGAAAGAAGAAATAGAACTCTTTTAGAGATGGTAATATCAATGATGAGCTACATAAACTTACACATTTCGTTTTAGGGATACGCATTGAAAACATCGGCTTATGTATTGAATGTGGTGCCTTCTAAATTGGTTCCTAAGACACCTGTTGAGCTCTTCCTTGGTCGCAAACCTAGTTTGTGCAAGTTCAGAGTATGGGGTCGTCCGGCACACGTGCTGACAAAGGAACCTGATAAATTAGAAAGTAGATCCAAAGTAATGTTGTTTATAGGGTATCCCAGGCAAACGAAAGGTGATTACTTTTACTGTCCTGAGAGTCAGAGAGTCGTTGTTAGCACCAACGTTAGATTCTTGGAGGACGAGTGCATGAGAAACCACAAGTCTAGGAGTGATATCGTCCTTTAAGAAATTGAAAACAAGAATGCGAATCCAAGGGAAGGGGATCGTGCGAATGTGGGTGCACCTGTGAGAGGTTCAGCACCACAGGCGTGTTCTTCAGTGCAAGGTGTAGAACCACAAGTTACTGCACCTACTGCTGACACAGCACCGATGCCTTGCGCAGTGGGAGAGTTATTTTCCAGCCAGAAAGGTATGTGTTCGTAGGTGAGTCTTCGGACTTGAGCCCGGAAGACGGACATGAGGACTCTGACCCACTGACCTACGAAGTGGCAGTGCTAGACAAGGATGTTGAAAAATGACATATTGCCATGGATTCTGAGATTGAATCCATAACTGCTATGGATGTATACCAGAAAGCTGAGCTGCCGGATGGCTTTCGAGCCATAGGGTGAAAGTGGGTGTACAATAGAAAGAAAGGGGCGGATGGAGAAATTACAGCTTTTAAAGCCAGGCTGGTGGCAAAGGGTTATAGTCAGAAAGAGGGCATACACTATAACGAAACCTTTTCACTCGTAGCCATGCTCAAATCCATCCGGATACTCCTTGCCATAGCTGCGCATATGGACCTCGAGATTTGGCAGATGGATGTCAAAATCATTTTTCTAAATGGTTACCTTGAAGAAGGTAGGGACATCTATATGCAGCAACCCGAGGGTTACATACGCAAGGTTGAATAACATTTAAGAAGTCCTTGTACGGACTTAAGCAAGCTTCGAGGTCGTGGAACTTGTGTTTCAATGATGTGATTAAATCTTATGGATTTTCATAGTTGGAGAATGAAAGTTGTGTGTATCGACTTTGTGTCATTGGGAGCGTGGTTTTCCTTGCACTATATGTGGATGACATACTCCTATTTGGAAACAACGAGTGATGTCGGAAATCAAGAGCCAGTTATCCGAACAGTTCCAAATGAAGGATTTGGGAGAAGCTGGGTACATCCTTGGGATTAAGGTCTTAAGGGATCGTAACAAAAGGATGTTAAGCTTATCCCAGCCATCCTATGTGGATACTGTGATAGCCCGGTTCAGCATGCAACTCGCCAAGAAAGGCTTGCTACCTTTCATACATGGCGTTCATCTTTCTAAAGGGCAGTGTCCTGAGACATAGCGGGAGAAAGATGAAATGAGTATTGTGCCATACGTATCTGCGGTGGGTAGCCTCATGTATGCGATGCTGTGTACCAGGCCTGATATTTGTTATGTCGTTGGCATGGTAGCAAGATATCAGTCTAACCCTGGCAGGCGCATTGGATTGCGGTAAAGCACATCCTCAAGTATTTGAAGAGAACTAAGAATTACTTCCTAGTTTATCAAAGTGAGGATTTGTGCCCTGTGGGTTATACAGATTCGGATTTCCCAGTGGACCAGGATGAGAAGAAATCGACCTCAGGTTATGTGTTTACCTTGGGAGGTGGGGCTGTATCTTGGAGGAGCGCAAAGCAGAAATGCATTGTTGACTACACCATGGAGGCAGAATATGTCGCCGCCTCTGAAGCTTCGAAAGAAGGGGTATGGCTCCGGAACTACCTTTTAGAGTTGGATGTGATTCCGAGCTTGCCATAAAGCATCACAATTTATTGTGATAACTCTGGTGTAGTGGCGAACTCGAAGGAACCACAGATTCACAAGGAAAGAAAAAAAATAGAGAGGAAGTATCATATCATCCGAGAAATCGTATCGAGGGGCGATGTGCTGATCAAGAAGATTGACACTAAGGAAAACCTAGCTGATCCATTTACAAAGAGCTTGCCGCAGAAGGTTTACGAAAGACATATTCGTGGACTAGGTCTGAGGTGGATGCCTACCACTAGTAGTGGTTAATGTAATAGCTAGGCTAGATAGACGCACTGTATACTCTTTAATAGTTGTTGTAATGCTTCGAGTATAAGTGTGAGATTGTTGGGTTTTGTATACAGACAGCATTTATTACAATGAGTATACAATTGACTTTTCTCCTATCTATTAAATAAACTTACATGCACGTAACAATGGTATCCTCTTGTCTCACCGATAGGGACGATCATACGGCGTGTTGTAGATCGCAGAAGACAGTATGATCACTTGACCTAGTGAGACATAAGTATTATCACAGCCGAGACAGCGTTGAGGATACGGCTGTCCGGATGGCTGCAGCATAGTCGGAAGAAGTAATATGTCTTGGTTACTTGATATGCTGGTACGCAAAGGTGGCATATTGATAGGACCACACTGAGATGTATTTGTCTGTCTGATATCAGCGAATACAAGATTTCATTCTTCATTGAGTCTAAACCCTAACGGAGGTTCAGGGGTATACACGGGTTGACTGTTGCTTTAATTTGCCATGGTGGAGAGCCTAAGTAACATGCTCGTATATCTGCATCTTGGGTAGTAGCAGTTCGTGTAGTACAGCCTGAGACTGAACTTAGGTAACCATATCTGAGTAATAGGATGGGGACATTCTCTGAGGAGCTCAATAATATTCATCGTGCCAAAGTCCTGCAGGCTAAATAAGTTCAGGCACGAGTGATAAGGTTTGAGTGGTACTACTCAGGAAAATAAGATATTAATTAATTGTAGGTAGAGCTTGTCAGAAACTCCGATTAATTAATGAATGTCTGGTAACCTTAAATATGGGGATTCTCAGATAAATGTAGCCCGTTCTCACAACGTGGTAATAAAGGGGTAGGTCAGTATTAATTATGTGGTGAAAAAGAATTAATATTAATTAATTATTTGTGTCCTGGGTTGTGGACATGGGAATTAATTAATTCATAGACCCACTTTATTATTTGCATTAGGTCTCAGGTCTGGCCCAATTATATATGCTGAAAAGAGCCCAATAGCCCATTAGGGTTAAAACCCTAGGTCTATAAATAGACATCTCTCTCTCTCAGAAACCCTAGCCACCTTGATCATAATTCAAATCAGTCAAAACTCTAGGGAGAGAGAGAGTTGGGCGGCGCCAGTGTAGAAGGGAAGGAGAAGGATTTTGACTCCGGTCGACACTTTACAGATCTGTGGAATCCTCACTAGTAGCAGACTGAACAACATTGGGATACAAATTTGAAGATCTGATCTAGAGAACATGATTTCTTCCTTTCTAATTTTTTTTATTCGATAGAATCTAGAAATTGGTTTTGCTAATTTCTATTTCCGCAGATTTAATCGAATCACGTGGTTGAATTAAAGTGGATATTCAAACGCGAAAGGTCGGATCAGACTCTACAGAATAACGGTAATCCCTTTAATCCATGCATTAAATTTATAGGAGCATGCTAGGGTTTATGAATTGCCTATCGTATTCAACATCCATGATTGGTCCTGTTCATATGGATTTGGTGATTCACTTCACGGAAAATCCCTACATCCCCACCACAATCGAAAGCAGAGTGCTTGATAGCTGAAATGGAGAATTAACACAAGCTAAACATTCTCTGCTAAACGCTGAGTCCAAGCTTTCAGCAAATTTCCGACACTTCCTGAGTCAGAGCTCTCAGTAAAAGACTCTTGAACTTAAAGGATTCATTGAATCTAAAGAGTCTAGAAGAACTACTGAATCCAAGCTTTCAGCAGATATCCGGTGAATGCTGAGTCCAAGCTTTCAGCATATTGGTGAAGATTGCTATTCGGCTATAGCAAACAAAACCGAAAAGTGTTTACTGAGTCCAAGCTCTCAGTAAAGAAGATTCTTTGTTCCCAAAAAAAACAAAATTATGAAAGAGTTTGTATTGCCTACTGAGTCCAAGCTCTCGGTAGAACCCCGAAGAATGCTGAGCACAAGCTCTCAGCAAATACTTGTAGACGGCTAAAGGTACAACTTGAGTAACTGTTGAGTCCAAGCTCTCAACAGATTATAAGCGCCTACTGAATAAAAGACCTTTAAAGGAAATGCTGAGTCCAAGCTCTTAGCAAACAAGGTCTAAGGAATGTACAGATCACAGCAGAATCAAGAAGCTAAATGCAGAGTCCAAGCTCTCAGCAAACTATGTGATCTACTGCATTCTAAATAAAGGGGTATTTCAGATTATCGAATCCTGAGTCCAAGCTCTCAGCATTTGTCTTTCACATTGCTGGATATGCTACCCTCAGCAAATGCACATTTGCATGTTGACCAGCAGACAAGGAGGAGATAATCATTTCAAATATCTTGAAAGGTGGGATTATCTTTTGACGGAGAAGCTACAGGGTCCGCATTAATTGAAAAGGAGACTCTAGCTCAGGGCGGCGATGAATACTAAGGAGACACGTCAGCCACGTACAAGTTTCCAACTTAATGGGATGTAAGACGAACCATCACCAACTGCCCAACCGTCGATTCATCTAGATCAGAAGAAGAAGATCCAACCGCTCACAATAAAGTCGGTTCCTTAGGATCGTATAAAGGAAGTTTGGTTTGGGAATTCTAAACCCTAATACTCCCATAACTTCTGATTTTGAAATTTCTTCTGCTCTACACTTTTTGAAGCTTTCCGAAGAAACATCAATGGTGGAATCTTCCAACCACACCAGTCCCCCTGCAGAGTCATTCGGACGACCCAACATGCCCGAATAGCCTGAACAGTTCCAACCAACTTTCACAGGCATCTATAAGATGGAGGACATTGATGAGTAAATCAAATACTACCGCTTAGTTGCCATAGGCCATGGTAAGGATCCTGGTAAACTCACCTACGAGCAAATGAGAGCCGCTCAAGTCAAGAAGGACAAGATACTCTACGAACCGTTATTCTGGAAGCACTGGTGTGAAATTATCATAGGTAAACTTGACCGCGAGAACCTGTTGAAGTATTTATTTGCAGAACCCAAGAAGTTTCATCCACACATAGTCGTAGAGTTATTTGATCGTGCAGTAATTAGTAAAGATGAAAAGTTCTTCACCACAAGTGTTTTGTGTATCAAGATTGTGGTAAGTCCAGAAGTTTTGAAAAAGAAGTACGAACTCCGAAATGACAGTGAAGATGTAGCTAACTACAAAGTCAATGATGAAGCCGAAATGGAAAAGAGATGACTGAGATGGAAGACGGAAACCTTCAAAGAGCCATGGAAGATAGCCGCACCAGTGAAGTCACTGGAAGAGCCAATGAAGAGCTTAGCACACGTTATCATATGGATGTTAGTTGGAGAAGTTGGTTCGCTTTCTGAACTAAGTGCTAAGAAGTTTGCTGTTATGATGGCGATTGAGGATCATGTTCGTGGAAATTGGGCGAAGTTCATCTACACCAAATGGCTAGTGCATGTCTACAAGAACAAGAGTGTGAAGAAGGATCACACATTCACCAAAGACATTAGTTTTGGATTAAAGATAAGCCACTTTCTAGAGGGAATAATACATGAAGGAAGATGCTGCCGAGGTGAAGATTTGATTTACTCCGACTACATACCGCCAACCAGAAAACAGCATCCACCAAAGAGTTTCAAAGATCCTTTTATTCTGAAGGGAAAAAGCAATGTCAATCCTGATGATCCATGCTCTGAAGAAGAGGATCCCCACCAGGGACATACTGTCATGCCTACTGCTGTTCCACTTACCGCCGAAGAAGTTGAAGAAGAAAGGCGAAAAGTAGAACATTATGTCCTATTTACTGAACTTGAAAATTTGGTTGACATTCCATCACAAGAAACCGGTCAACCCTTTGAGCCACCCATTGTGAAGAAGAGGCATTCACAAAGAAGCCCTCAGCAGAGGAGGAGGAAGCCAGCAGGTGATGATGAACAAGCCAAAAAGAGGGGTAAGCATGACAGATTTTAAGGAACAACCATCAAAATCACAGTGTCAGAGGTAGATACTTCTCTATCGATTCCAGATGTCATCGAGGAGACTGCAATAGGAAACACAAATACAACAACAAAACGAAGGCTTGAATTTTCCGGTGAGGAGGAATCTTGGAAGAAGAGGCAACAACAGAAAGCGCTCCAGAGGTCACGTGAACAGAGAGACTATGACAAGTTCAGATTGCAGATGACTCTTGATGAGAGGGACTCTTGCTATGAAGAAGCCATGGCAAGCCACACAAAGAAAAATGTCAAGATTCAAGCTGGAGAAGAAACTGATCGTATTACTCAAAGAGACGTTGAGAAGGCACAAGCCGTGAAAGGAAAAGACAAGGTCACATTTGCTGATGCAAGATTTGAAAATCCTGAGGATGGATTAGCTGCTAATCTTGAGATAAGACAGATGAAAGAAGCCGTGAAAGAATAAAAAGATTGCAGACTCCAGCGCAAGGAGATAGGAGTTCTGACGTGATACCACTTCAGCCCGCCACCAATCAAGGGGGGGAAGCGTAAGTGCTGAAGAAAATTCTGAAAGAAGTTCGATACAGACTGTTGTGGAAGATGGAAGCAGTTCTGTTGTTAAGAAAGAGAATGAGAAGTAACAACTGTCGTGCAAGGAGAAAGCCGAGTTGTTACAATCATAGCAGAATTCGATCTAGTGACAGAGCCAGTCCAGGTCCCAATTGGAAATTCAGGAGATAAGGTCGTAGAAAATGAGAATGCTGACCTAAAGAACAACGTAGAAGACAAGGGTTCACAGCAACCAGAGGTAGCTATACAAGAAGGCATTCAGCGGATCACCACTACAACCGAAGGAACACATGATGCTGCAACCACTGGAGAAGAGACGCCAGCACAAGAGGAAGTAACGACCTCAATGGATGTTGAAACCTAAGCACGACTACAAGCAGAGCTCACTGCGAGCGTGCGAGCACGAAATGAACAATATCTACGAGGATTAGGAGTGGATCTAGCAACAGTTCCAAGATGGAATACTACCGCAAACTCTAGAAATGTGCTCGAAAGAACCATTGAATCTATCTGGCAACGACGCATTCTGATTCCCAGCTCTTCTGAAGTGTTAGGTATATCCTTCAGCAATATTCCTAATTCTAACGATGAGGAGGATGCAGGAGCTGTCACCGACGGAGAATCCATTTTCATAGAAGAAACTCTAAGAGTGCCCATGGAAGGACTACCCGACAGGAACTACAAAGCAAAGAGGATTGCGAAGTGGTGTCCTCCTGTCACAGTGTGAGATGAGAAGAATGAGGATCTCATCTCCTGGGCAAAAGATATTTGCATATTTATAAAAGCTCAAGCTGTCGCTGAAGTCGAGAATTCATATCCTGCTGAATTGCTAGGCGAGTCTTCCGATCAACAATGGTTGAGAACAGAGTTTAAGAGATGATGATTCTTCGATTATGCCACTCATGAACTACATTATGAGGACCACGCAATTATGATGGCCAGGATGGGTCTCAACTATTGGAGGAGTGAAGAATGGGCTGATGATTGGATGGATCAGACATCCTAACGACAGTACAAGGAGAAGCAGGTCGCTGGAAGGCTGCAGAAGATAAAGGCTCACAGAGCAGCCACTGGAGATCGCTCACTGCCACCATCTGAATATTCTGTCAAACACTCTCCACCATTCACTCAGCATTTTAAATTTCCTGCCACTAGAAGACAGATGGTCGCAGCTGAGGAATTGAAGAAGAAATTAGCCGAAGAACAAGCCGCACAAAAGAGAGAAGAGGATAGGAAAATGATGTTGGAATTTAAGGAAAAAATCCATACTCAACTAGCCAACAAGTCTTCCAGGATGCAAAGCTTTAGGCCGCCCTCCCCTGTTACTGCTGAAGAAGAAGAAAGAATGGAGAATGCACCTACCACATCAGCTCATGTTAATCAACCATCCACATCCACTTAAGGATTGGCTACCACTGTCTCTATGCCTACCGCCCATAATCAAATAGTGCTATCTGAGGGACCCCAAATCATGGCAATTGAGCCCTTGAGCTCCAGTACTTATCAGAGGGAGCTTCAGCATTCCATTCATACAATGGTAGAATGAAGTATAGGAAAGCATATAGTACCGATTGTGCGCACTGAAGTTACCAACCAGTAGTCCAAAGCGAAAGGCGAAATGCTTGCTGCTCAACAAGTCAACTTCGAGACCTTCTCCACCAGGATTTTTGCTGCGATCAAAGAGGGGTAAGATAAGAGGTTAGCAGATGAAGAAGAAAGAAGAAAGAAGCAAGAAGATAGATTTTGTCGCTTTGAAGCTCGGAGACAACATGAAGAAGATTTAAGGAGACAACATGAAGAGGAGGAGAGAGAAGAACAGAGAAGAATTGAAGAGAATGAGAAAATTAGAAGACAATAAAGAGAAATTGTATTGGAAAACTTCATGAAGATGACGATGGAAGAACTCAAGAATGTGAAGAAGCCTCAAGTGCCAGAAATGCTGCAGTTCAAACTGCTCAACAACCAAGAAGTAATATCTCTTTTAACTCTATGAGTCTCCTGGTTGAAAAACTATTTTTGTTTTGGGTGTGTGTTCCATGTACAAATGAGCATGATGTTTCTAATGAAAACTAACCCAGGTTGAAGACAACATCTCATTGTCCAACGCTGATCTAATTGAATAAGTTGAAGTTACACATTTAGTGTAATCAGCAAACTGTGTGGATTGTGATATGTGTGAAATGTTCATGTGATTGCTTGATGAAATTGTCTGTGAATGTGCTATGTGCTGATCTGATAAATTGAAGCCATTTACTGGATAAAAATTCTTGAATAATCGAGCAATACCCTTGAAAATTTGAGGGGGAACGTTTAGGAATCATACTAAGTCTACGGGAGTTGAGATGCTGAGAATAGACTTGATAGGAAAATCTTTGTAATCTCAGTAACCACTTTCCCATGATCAGTTAGAATTAAAGCTTAAGATTGAGGCTTTAATCACACCAAAAAGGGGGAAATTGTTAGATATTATAAAATCATCTCTTGTAATTGATTCATAGTCATAGTTTGATATGTTTTGGAGCATCAAAGCTCTAGCAACTCAATATCGAGTCGATTGTAAAAGTCCTGTATAGGAATTCATACTTGAGTTGTAATAGAATTTGAAAGAAGAAGGATCAAGAATGCTGAAGGAGTCAGCAGACTTGATGATTTGTTGAAGATTGCTAAAGAAGAAAAAGCCCAGCAATGCTACAATAATGCAGAAGAAATAACTCCAGCAGAAACCGAAGGTCTTAGCTCAAACTGCTAAGATACTCGCCGCGTGCTAACAGCTAGCAAACGACAATCAGCAATCACGAGAATTTACAGAGTAGTAAATCAGACGGATCCAAATTACATGGAAACCCGACAAATCAGAGGGTAGAACAATCATGATCCACAAAGGAGGTTTCAGAGCTACACCAAAAGATCTGTTCTGAGAAAGACGGCTACAAAATAGATGCTACACCAATCAGAGATGAGGAGACTTGAAAAGTCTCTGTCTGCTGCAGAAAAAGGAAGAACGCAGATAGGCGAGCAATCCCTTTGAGTCTAACGGATAAGATTCAAACAGTCATTTGAATCTTCACCTATAAATAGGTGTGATTCAAAGGTTCGCGAATTTCTACACTCAGAGATAACAAAAAGAATTCAAATATATTCTCTACATTACGCGAACACATTCGAGCTAAGTTTTTGACTGAAGCTTTTCACAAGCTTTCATCTCTAAAGCTCGAGACCTGCGAAGTCAGACTTCAAAGGTTATTTTTGGATTCTTTCTACTCTGGAAAGAAACTAGCAGTCATGATTGTTGTGAAAGCGTGATTCTTACAAGCAACACCAACACAAGGAAAGGTTCTGGGAAGAACTATAAAACTCCCAGCACTCGACGTCCAAGGAGAAGGGAGGTTTTCCTCACTCTACGGAGCGACACCAGTTGAAGATTGGAGATCGAGGTGCTTGAAGGTGCGCACTGACCAGACGGAGGAGCTGCTCAACATTAGAGATCAGGCATGACCTTGTACTCATTCTTCTAGTGAATTTTCAGTCGGAGGACTGAAGAGTGGACGTAGAACAGTTGTTCGAACCACTATAAAATCCTTGTGTCTTTGCTGCCTTATTTTGTTATATTCTGTGCACACATATATTTGAAACTCAACACACCAAGTATTGTGGTATAAACTGCAATTTGGATTAACGAATAATTGAGCTAAAACACATTTGATAAACACTTGCTAAATCGAGACCTTAGCAAGAAATGTGCAAGATTAACTTAATACTCCCGCTGCATATAAAACACTCTGATGGTGGACTAACACCTCCTTAGCTCATCTATGTGCTTTCGGTTCACCATATTATGTTCACAACAATGGCAAGTTGAAACTGAATGTTTTTCTCTCAAAGCTGATGAAGGCGTGTTCCATGGTTATGGGCCCCCATCTCATAAGGGATATCGGGTATTCAATAAGACTACCAAAATTGTGGAGATAAAATGTAATATTATTTTTTATGAAGCTACATTAGTGCACAAGACCATGAAAGAGTTGGGAGAAGACATTCCTAAGATCAATGACGTCAATGTTCGGTCGGGCATGAATTTTTTCAATGCTAAACCGACTGTTTTGACTAGATCTATGAAGGATGGATCTTTTTAACCAGCATCCTCGATTGACCATCAAATAATCGAGACGGTCGATGATGCTAACAATCATGCTGAGACCTCAAATTCCATAATCCTTTTAGATAGCATAAATCAAAGAGGAATTCATACTGGTGTCTTCAAAGCTAACGATGCTGATGAAGAACATGAAGATCCTATAATTTAAACTAGAAATCCTGAAGGCCAGGCTGATGATCAAGAAGCTAGGATTGAAGACGCTCAAATCCAGACTAATGTTAAAGACAAAGCTTAAAGTGAAGAGGGAGTACATTTTGAGGCTGGAGTCCATACTAAAGATCAAGCTCTGACTCAACTTCAAGTCCATACCGAACAAAGCACTGATCAACAGGTATTGGGGAAATGAGATTACCCAGAAGACTATTTTCTCACTGAAGTGCCGGTCGCATGCGTTCACTCCAAAAAACCATTCACTAAGTCATCCAGGTTGAAGAACTTCAACGACCTAAATGGCTTCGCAACCATCCAGAAGAAGTTTTACTGGATGATGTTGTTAATCTAGTTCGAACCAGACAAGGCAATCTGCTCTTCAAATGTTGCATCTCTCAGATCCAGCCAACAAAGGTAGCAGACGCACTTCAATCAACAGATTGGATAAATACCATGCAAAAGGAGCTTGAAAAATTCACTCGCAACCATGTTTAGGACTTGGTAGATCGTCCATCACATTAGTTTGGATCGAAACCAAGTTGGAATAAGAACAAGCAAGATGAAGCTGGTAACATAGTCAGAAATAAAGCCGGATTAGTTGCCAAATGATATGCACATTGCAAAGCAATAGACTTCGATGAGGCCTTTGCCCTTGTAGCCAGGCTGGAGGCTATCAGGCTATTTCTAGCCTATGCTGCATATCACAGATTCACGGACTATCAGATGGACTTTAAAAGTGACTTTCTCAATGGCAAACTAAAGGATGAAGTATTTGTGGAGCAACCTCCTGGTTTTGAAGAAGGCAATCAAGTTTACAAGCTGTGGAAAACTTTGTATGGATTGAAGCAAGCATCACGAGCTTGGTATGAGACCTTATCCCAGTTCCTACTGAAGAATAAATTTAGAAAATGGAAGATCGACAGGACCCTGTTCTTAATCAAAGACAAATATGACATCTTACTGGTCCAAATTTATGTCGTTGTTATCATTTTTGGTCTAGGAATTTCAGCATTTGTGAGGAATTTGCCTAGCTTATGCAGTGTAATTTCTAAATCAGCATGATGGGCAAAATGACGTACTTTTTAGGACTACAAGTTCATCAGTCCAGCGAAGGGATTTTCATCAATCAGAAGAAGAACACCAGAGACCTGATCAACAAGTTTCTTCCATAAAAGACTAAGTCTCTAAGGATTCCTATTACCACGAGTCTGCAGATCACATTGGACGAAGATGGAGAGTCAATCGAACCATCATCATACAGAGGAATCATAGGCTCACTCCTGTACTTCACAGCAAGCGGACCTGATATTTCATATGTCGTCGGAGTCTGTGCGAGATTTTAAGCCAATCCAAAGAAGTCGCACATGGATGCTGCCAAAAGAATAGTAAGATATCCTAAGTGCACCGAGTCACGTGGAAATGGATACTCAAACTCAGACTTCGGAGGTTATCGTATTGATCGCAAGAGCACGAGTAGAACCTATCAGTTTCTTGGACATAAGTTGATAAGCTGGTTTAGCAAGAAACAACCCTCGGTTGCAATGTGTACAACAGAAGCGGAGAACGTTGTTGCTGCAAGTTTTTGTGCTCAATTCCTATGGATCAAACAGCAGCTTTTCGACTATGATGTGGACTCATGATGTGTTCCCATTTACTGCGACAACAACAATGCAATGTGCATAATGAAGAATCCAATTCATCATTCCAGAACTAAGCACATTGACATACGTCACCACTTCATTCGTGATGATGTCGAGAGGAAGGATGTAAGCGTGGAGTACATCCGTACTAAAGATCAGCTTGCAGGCCTTTTCATGAAGCCAATCCCAGAAGCTCGCTTCAAAGAGCTTTGTATCAAACTCGATCTTATGGAGTTTGATGAAATTGAAGAAGAAGAAGAATGAGTCCAAGCTCTCATTCATTTGCTTGGATTTCTGGAGAAGTGGATTAAACTAAGTCCAAGCTCTTAGTTTGGTTTTCGTAAAGATCCAAACTGACAAAACACGTACTGAGATTAAGTCCAAGCTCTTAGTCTATCAAGCAGATCAAATAATAGAAGATATGTCAACAAGTGGTTGATGACGGTGTGTAGCAGTCTAAGATTGAGTCCAAGCTCTTAATCTTTCAAGGCTATTGAAGATGAATAAATGCGGATTAAAGTGGAGTCCAAGCTCTCACTTTCAGAATTGAAGATTCCAGGCTAAGCTGACGAAGATCCGTGCTGACAACGTTTTGGTCCAAGCTTACAAGCCTGTACTGAAGAATTTCATACTCGTCAACCAGGATGATGACCATAATTTGGGTGGGACGTTTGAACCTCAGTATTGCGTATGCTACACACCACATTAAATACGATAATCAATGCGAAAGGATTGTGATCAGATGCGAATCTTCTATCAGAATGTGGTCCAACAGCAGCCTACCAAGTCAGAATATTTGGGACTCGAGAAAGAAGTCCACATCAGAACCCACGACTCTAGTCATACGTATGGGGCAGTTCAGCCGTTGCTGAATTCCTAGGAGTTGATCTAACTTGCCGACGCATGATCTCAACTGCCAATTTTTTTCTGAGTCTCTTCTCTATATAAATAGGGGTCCTTGTTTACCTTATAAAATATACAAAAACCTGACCCTTACCTTCCATAGATCTCTACATTCGAAAATCTATTCCCTACCCTTCTCTATCCTTATTGATAAAGAAAAAGATGAAGCCACCCGATATCTCCAAAATCACCATCTTTTTCGGTGTGGTCAAAGACGGGGAAGAAATATGGAAGGAGCATAAGTGATCAGAAATAAAGAGTAGAGGAGTTTGAACAGTAGAAGGAGCAAAAGAAATCAGAAGATTTCTTTTACCGTTGTCGTCTCCTTCTACAAATCGACGAGGCATACTGCTCACTGCTCAAAGTGACATGCCAACAACGGGGCATGATCACTTATAGAGCTCTTCGTTGCATGATGTCCACAAGTGCTAACAAACAACAAGGACATGCAAACGAATGAGAGAAGCCCGGAGGGGGGAAATGTGAAAATGGAAAAGGTAGTCTCCTTGCTCATCTCAGCTGTAAAATCTGAGAAGGAGGTCACCTTTTCTCTTCCCTGCCTGCTTGAAATGCCTTGCCAACGGCCGCTGCACCTCTGAGACTCAGAACTGCTGAAAGATGACATAGGGGAAGCTGAAAGTTGGTCAGCATATCAAACTCATTCCCTCGATGTAGTGTTGTGCTCGGAAGACAATACCAGCAGCAGTTCGTTGAAGACCAAGACCAAGCGTAGCCTAGCATAGTCTTATAATAGATTTGTATAGTTTCTTGAGATAGTTTATCCTTGTACTTGTAATCAAAATCATTAATGGATAAACTGACTTGTATCATAATATCTTTTTGTCCAACAATGGTCTTTGTTCTTCATCGCTAAACTTACACAATCTAGAGTAATCAGCAAGATTCCCTTGCTCTCTTTTATACTTAAGATTTTAAATGCTCTTAACTTACTTGAACTATTCTAATCGAGCAATATCTCTCCTAGAAGTTTAAGGGGGAAGATCTTAAGTAGAGTAAGTTGAGTTTGAGGGGGAACTTTCTCTGAGTTTATAGACTGTTAGTTATTACTTGTAAAAACTCTGGAAGTCTTTCGCTCCTCATCAGCTTAGGTTAAAGATGACTTTGACCACAATAAAAAGGGGCGAATTGTTAGGAAATTTGTTAGAAATTTCCTTGTTTTATTGTGTTTTGGTGGGTCAAAGAATTCTTAAGCCATCTTAGTATTGTCTCTAGATAGTTTTAGTATAGTAAAAAAATGTAAAGTCCTGTATAGGATCAAATCGAGTTGTAAGCTAGAACTAATCTGAAGACTAGACTGGCTAATCAGTCTAGAATGCGCAAAAGACTCAACAAACTAAGGTTCGCGGAAAACTTACAAGTCTGGAAGAATATGAGTCTGGCTGATGAAGTTGGATTCTCAACAAGTATGGTCTCAACGAATATGCCAAACTTACCAGCATAGGGACCAAGCATACACTAATGGATGACGTCACCAACATGGAATTGCAAGTATGACACCACCAACATAGATTTTTTAGTCTGCAAAGAGACAAAGAGAATCATTTGAGGAACATACTAATGAAGTACATACATTAAGGAGAGATTCTTTAAAGTCTGCAAGCACGGAACACCATGATTTGTTACCTAGGACAACCAGTCCGAGATTCCTCAAACTAACGAATACTATGTTATGATAGAATGATGAACAGTCGCTGTCACTGTCAGAATAAGGTGAAGCAGGTGTCGAACATCTGGAAAAAGCACCACCTACCTGCCTAAAGCAGCAGCCAACAGAGATATTCGATTGGACATCTTCCAACTTGTCTCTAACGGTCATTTATTTCAAGCCTTCTACTCCACGGTTATAAATACCGGAGATTTCAACAAGAAGAAGGTTATGGTGACCAAAACCATATCGAAATAGTTGGGAACTAGAAGCAAACACTTCTACCAAGCTTACTACTCACTTTCGAGGCTTTTGAAGCTTTCCCTGTATCACTTCATTGAACATGAGACTCACAATCTTAGTGTTCTTGAGTTATTTCTTTGTACTATTTCACTACAAGAAAGCCTACAACGGTCCAGTACGTCTTGTACTCTGACTCTTATGGACAATCTTCCGCTAAGGAGATAGTTCAAGGGAAGGGAGAACTATAAACACCATATTCCAGCGACGAGGAGGCTGAGTGGTGCACCCACACTCTAATGAGCTGCAAAGCGTAGAACGAGTAACAACCAGGCGAGTGCCCTTGTGGATCGGTGGACGAGGCATTCACCGACAAACAATAGATCGTAGGAGCACCTGTTAAGTTCTAAGCTTAGTGGATTACCAGACTTAGGTCTGCAGAGTGGACGTAGGACATTTTGATCCGCATCACTATATATCGTTTGTTATTTATTATTTTCCTTCATGCTGTCAGTTTGCTTCCATTTAAAACTCAACACTCAAGTGTTGCAGTATACTTTGAATACTGACTTTAAAGCATACTTGACCTTAAGTACTCGAACAAAGATTTCACAAACCAAGCTGAAATGTTACCATAAACTTGGATAAATGCAATATACCTATCCATATTGTTTTTTACTCTGATAAATCGGGATCAACATCATTATAATTACATTGGTTTGATAATATATATTTTAATCCAACAATAATTTAACAAGTTAAAATTGTAAAATTTATTGAATCCTAAAAAATCTTCACTTCTTTCTTTCATGCAAGATTTAAATTGAATGAATTCTAAATTAAGAATTTGCACAACATTCCATTAAATGTTTAGTCAATTTAAATAATAAAGTTACTTAATTTAAATAAAAATAATTTCCTATCTCTAAAACGAGACCTACTCTACTCTACTATATGTGCCTTTGATAGGGAAGGTGTCCAAGTTTCATTTGATGATGTACATTCTATTAATTACGACTAATCTTAAACAAAAACATTGTTAAAAAAAACAAGCAAAAGATTAAATTTATTAAAACCAATAATTTTCATCTATTTAAAGACACCTCTCATTCTCACCATATTTAAAATCTTTGAATAAAATCTCTTAAAATCGACATCTCCCTGTTCAAAACAGTGGTTTTTAGGAGTGGTTTTGAATAGAGTCGGTGTGTTTTGGCCAAACCTCATAACCGATAAAATGATTTGCAAAATCATATTTTTATTATAATAATTGTAGCATAATCTTTTTAATCAAGATTTACAATTTTTTTATTATTTTTAACTTCTGTATTTGTCATTGATAATTTGTATACTTAAGGATGAGTAGTTTAATGACTTTGTATGTAATAAAATTATAAAGTATATTTAATGCACCGCCATTAAACAATTGCTTATTTGAGAGAATTGGCTACTAAATTCTTCCTCCGTCTCATTTTAATAGTCTTGTTTTTCATTTTTCGTACGTCTTAGTTTAATATTCTTGTTTTTAAAAAATATAACTTTTTCACAATCAATAATAAAATATTAATTTCACTAAACATATTCTACACTCACATGTCTTGGTTATTGTGTCAAACTAAATCAAACTATTAAATATTTTTTTGATATTTTGTAAATCTTATTTTCTAGGATGATCTTTGATCGAGAAATATATTATTTAAACTGAATAAATTCAGTATTTAAATGAAATAAATATTAAATATATCATTATATCTGAATTCTTAAATATATCTATGTATCACTATTAATAGTGAAATATATAGTTTAGATACAAAAATCTCAATAACATAATTACTAATACATTATTTTTGTAAGAACCATATCACAAACTAAGAACCAGAAATGATTTTTTAGAAGTTTTTTTTTTTTTTTTGTACTTAAAGAATATATAAGAGTAAAAATGAATAGAATTATTCGTGAGCTACTTAAATCTCATTTCAATAAAAATTCATTCAAGTTCATTTAATAAAGTTCGTTTATGAAATAAATTAAGTCCGAGCTCTATAGTACATGACTTGTGAGCATGCTCATAAGTAAAATCATTATGAATATTTTCATAAATAATGAGCAATTAGTAAGATAAATCTTTTTAATTATAATTTTTTTAAAAATTCAAATATGAATATAAAATTATTTTTGAATAAATATTTTTTTTGCTGCAAAAAGTAATAAATATTTTAGATATAGAAATGATAATTTAGAATCAATCAAGAACTTCAAAGTATTCAATTAAAAAAAAAAACTCGAAATTCAATCCAATAAAAATTGAGTTAAATTTCAGCAAATCATTATTAAGCTCGACTCGACTCGACTCGATTCAATTCTACATCGAGAGCCTTGTGTAACACGCATGAGAAATTTCAGAGGAAGTTATCAAAACCTTGACCTGAAAACACATGAAGAGGAGCCGGCGCTAATTAATGAAACCAGTAAACCGTTGACATCCAAACTTCATTGCGTGTCAAACACTCTCTATTCGCCATCGCATCGCATATATTTCCTCTGCTACGCCTCGCCTCTCTCTCTCTCTATATATAAACTAAACCCAAACTACGCACCTTCAAGAAAACCCAAATAAGAATTACAATATGGCGTCTGCTGCTCGGAAACATCCGATCATCATCTCCATGATTCTGCTTGCAATGATTCTGTTGTCAGAAGGAAGAATGATGTTAGAGAAAGATGATGTTACTGCAATGGCTTTGAAGCATGACGATGAGAGAGAGAAGGAGGGAAAGCTCTTCTTCGCTAGACTTCCAAAAGGGGTCCTCATTCCTCCCTCTGCTCCTTCCAATCGCCATAACTCCCTTCCTCAAAATCGGTGAAGATATGATTTATTCATTTCTTTTTCTTTTTCTTTTTTGAATTTATAATTTTTTGTTTTGATTTATTTTTTCTACAGTAAAAGCAAATACACCACTGTTATTCTTTTGTTTTTTTTAGATTAGATTTTTGTTACAGTGTAGATATGTATTTAAAAAAAAAAAAGATTTAGATAGATAATCTATATAGTGACAGAGTGTTCCTTCCTATTTTAGAATGCACGACTAATTGGGAGTTCGTGGCCACATTTGAGTGCGTTGAAGATTAGTCAGAACTCAGAAATAAAGTAGACTACGGCTATTTTATGTTTTCGATTCTTATCAATGATTGAGGTTTTTCTATTAATGTTTTATATGTTTTAAGCATGAAAAATATAAGTTATCGAACAAAAAAGTGTATTTTATAAACATAATATATGTACTAAAACTGCACAAGTTATGGACATTTTTTTTAGCAGAACACATATAGTAAGAAATTGAATTATTGAAAAAATCATAACTTTTTAAACACGGATTAAGTTCTGATTTTGACCATTAATTAAATATAAAAAAATGTGTGAATTCATTTGTATTTAACACAAATAAAATCTTGACATATAATCAATCGACTCTATGAATATGCATCCAAGCGCAATACAATATATAATTTCGATGCAGCTTTTACATTTTTATATGAATATTAATTAATATAGATATAGATTGATAGAACTAAATTGGTATGTTCAATCGATTAATAGAAATATTATATTTTATAACCTAGAAGAGAGAATTTTTTTTAGTCAGATATTCTTATACATAAAATTTTAAACTATTAAATTACGTATGAATAGAGTATTAATTGAAAAACTTACTTGCACCCAATAATATGAATATTATTTGGAATTTATTTTTCTAAATTAAATTATACTCCCTCCGTCCCGGTTAAATTGTCCACATTTGACCGGGCACGATAACCAATGCATGTGAGTGGTAGTGGGAGTTAGTGGGATGAATATTTTATTGATGAGTGTAGAGAATTTGCTATTTTAGGAAAGTGGACTAATATTGTGGGACAGACGAAAAAGGAAATGTGGACAATTTACTTGGGACGGAGGGAGTAATATTTAAATTAAGATGGGAGAGAAATTTGGATTTGCATCTAATTGGACATTCTCACCTTTATGCTTCGACGGCGGAATGAATCTGTCGCTTTAAATGTATATTTTGACTTTAATTAGACTTTTTTTTTTTTGAGTAGTTTAATTAGCTATTGGAAAACTCACTTTTTTCAAAATATTTTTGGTCAGTTTGACTCTGTCCAATTGCCAGTCACAGTCGTACTATGCTTCCTGATTCAGAAAATGTAATAATAATAATAATAATAATAATAATAATAATAATAAACAACTTGTCAAAACTAAAAATTTTATCATTTTCACTTAGAGATATTTCATCAACACTAAGTTTATTGTTTATTTAAATTAATTTTACTTATTAATCTTATTATATTATTTATATTTTTATAATAAAAATCTTACAAAACAACATATGTCCTTTTTGTTCACTAAATTTCATTTATTAAAAATAAAAAACACAAGCACAAATTTCTTTTGCCTAATAATTCTGTAAACTAGATAACTATATTTATATATATGAGTTTAATCCGGTGAGAATTGTCTTACTATGAGAATGTTAACTCAATATTTTATTTTAACATCAAAATCGTTCATTAAAAAAATACTTCATTTTAACCTCAAGATGCTTGATTTTCATTTTATCTTCAATTTTTTTCATTTTATCTTCGACTTCCTTCATTGTACTTTTTAAACTTCAGTTTTTCTAAAATATTGTTCATTTATTTCTTTAGTTTTCTTCATTTTATCAAAAAATTACTTCATTATTTGTTTTCATATTCTCACGTTAAAAATAATTCTCACATGACCAGACATATATATATTGTTAGGTATTACTGTTGTAATCCCACCTTAATTTGATATTTTGATGTGTCAAAACTATATACCAAAGTCTAGGCTTTAGAGTATTACCTCGTGTAATCCTTGTATAGGATAATCGAGTTGTAATAGTCTAGGAAGAAGGATATCATCAAAACTGTGAAATTGTTTTGAAGAAGATATCATTTTGACGAGATAACTATCGAGCACACAAGACGAAGACAAGCAGAGCAGATCAAAGTCACCAAAACTGCGCAGACAATTTTTCCTGCCAAAGTCTGGATACTCAAAGAAAACTATTGAGAGGCGCTCACAGTTTCAGGTCAAGACAGTTTCGCGTCTAAGAATGCGTACGAGGCAAATGTCAAGTAGTCGCAGAAGATCCTTGACGTAGTCAATAAGAAAAGACAGACACTACTCAGTTGCGACTGGTGTACAACGATGTTTGAACGTCTGACACATCAAGTACAAGGTGCTCTGAAAAGCAGGTCGATGCAGCAGAGATATCAGAGAGGAAAGCGACTTTTTACAGAGAAGAATGGACTATGATTGGACATTCTTCTCTATGTCTCTACCGGCTATTTTCTGGGTCTCCAACTATAAATAGTAGGAAATACAGAGACATAAAAACCTTTGCAAAAATCTTGAGCCAAACCTCTGAACAATCTCGCATATTTGAATCTCCGACACACCAGCCTCTCTACAGAAGCAAAAGCTCAAGGCATTAAACACTTTCGAGAGAGAAGGTATTAATATCGTCGTTCATTTATTGAACACGAAGCATTCATTGTTTATAGAATCTTTGGAGATTTACCGTGTTACCCTAGGTACACGAGGATTAAGTCAGCTGACTTAATCTACCTCTTTGGTGTTCTTATTCTTCGAGTAAGAACATAGCAACCTGCTCTTGCAAAGGAAGAGTAGGTTATTACGAGCAACTGCCAAACTGTGAAAGTTCTGGGAAGAACTCAACCATCCAACCTACCGAAGGAGGAAAAGGGAGGTTTGTCCTTAGTCCAACTTCGAGCCGGTCTACAGAGAAGATACAGAGCCTTCGACGGGCCGAAGAAAGAGTGAAGTACAGCTGCCTGGGCGAGTGATCCTTTATGCTGAGGACGGAGGTTTTTACAACAACTGACTATAGATCGTGAAGAGTGTATTTCATTGCTTAGTGAATTACCGGATCAAATATCTGAAGAGTGGACGAAGGACTTAAGGCTCCAAACCACTATAAATATCATGTGTCGTTTACAACTTTATTTACTTACGCACTTTACAATTTTCTAGCATATCTTAAAACCTTCAACACTTGTCTCGTAAGTGTTGAATTGTATGAACTGTTAACTGCTCATAACTGCAAAAAACTGTTAAAATAATTTGTTGGCTAACCTGAATTGTATTTCTAAAACTGCTAAGTAAAAACTGTGCCGATAGTTAGCTAAATTGTCTAATTTAGAGTGCAATTTATCAAATTTAATACTTTCGCTGTATAATATACGTACTCTGATCTGGTTCCAACAAGTGGTATCAGAGCCAGGTTGGTCTTTCTAGACTGTCCTGTTTTGAGTCGCTTAAGATCGGATTCGTACTTCCTTACACTCTAACTATTTGTTTAACTGTGATTAGCGAGCAGATAATCTTCAGATAATGATGAGCTATCCAAGCCTTCCCAAATACAACCCAGAGAAGTTTGAAGTATGGAAGAAGAGGTGTCTCATTCAGTTGAGAGCTCAACATCCCGAGATGGATGCGGTTCTAACAATGGACCTCTAAAAAGCCAAATGCCAAAAGCCGTCCTCGCCACAAGGGATGCACCAGGCGGCATTGAAATGATAAATAAACGTATGGATGATTGGACACATGAGGACAGGAAATGCTACCAGGTTGATCACATTGTGCAGGAAATGATTATACAATACCTTCTAGATTCTCTCATGGATGCTGCCATGGAGCACAACATAGCCAAAGAACTCTGGGACTGGATCAGCGACCTCACAAAAGAAACAGAGGCGATGAAGCGAAATAAGAAGCAGGTTGTTGTGAAAAATACGAATCTTTCCAGATGCTACCTGGTGAAACAATAAAGTCGATGGAAGCAAGGTTCAACACCATCGTCAGCAAGATGAAAAGTCTTAGTAAAGATGAAGAAGTGGCCGATATGAATGCCAAAATTCTATCAAGACTGCCGAAGGAGGATTGGTTTGTCAAAACCACCAGTTTGAAGACCATGGATCTCTCCAAAATGACCACCAAAGACTTGTTTACCGAACTTCAAGCCCATGAATGGGACATCCAGATGGCGAACAAGAATGAAGCTGCTCGAACACCAAATTCAACAACTGATGGTGATGCAGCCTTCTTTGTGAAGAGAGATTTTCAAAGGCGCTCAAAAAGGCCAGTTTACTTCGAGAAAACTGCCTATCAATCACCAGAAAAGGATGCCTCCAACGCAGTTTAGAAGACAGAAACTGAACTGTCAGTTGCCAAACTGGAGGAACAGTTGAGGAACCTGACCACACTCCTCGAGAAAGCAAAAGACAAAGAGAAGGAAGCTCAGTCCAGTGAGCAAAGGTTCATCAAGAGAGAGCCACATACATGTTACGAGTGCAAATCTCTTGACCACTTGAAGTATGAATGCCCTCAAGTCTCTCAGGAGGAGAGAGACAGATTGAAGAAGTTGTTCGAGAGGAGAGCATCCAAAGCTGTCGCCCAAGCGATGCTCATAGGAACTGAAGTGCCGGACGTGCCAGACCATGACGATGGTTACTACACGTCTGAAGAAGAGAAGGATGATGAAGCATTTCTTGCTTTCATGGTAGCCATTGATGGAGATGTTACCGATGAAGAAGAAAGCGCTTCAAACTGTGAAATCCTGGTAACAACGAATCTCCCCTCACCTAGTGTATCCTTATGCTTTGATATAAATTCTGAAACATGTCACTCAAGAACAGAGGATATCTCACTTGAAAAAATTATTAAAGAATTTGAAAATTTTCATGAAATTAAGGACACACTAATTAGTAAAAATTCCTCACTCAAATCGAAAATTTCAATTTTTGACAAATGAAGTCGAAAGAAGTAGGTCACTTAGTGAGGAACTAAATTATTTAAGAGAAGAACACGTTAAACTATTTAAAGATTTTCAAAATGTATCAAAGGAACGTGATTCTTTAAAGAAACTTGAGCATGCTGAATGTAATTGTTCTTTTAAAAGAAGCTTGAAAACATTGAGTGAGATTCTGAGTGTTCATACATCTCCATCCCATAAATTCGGACTTGGATTTATGGAATACCATAATAAAGATGAAATCTTGAGCAATCATAATCCCACCTTAGGAACTAGGGATACTCATTTAGGCTTTGTCAAAGCGAGACTCAGTTCAGGTACTCTGTTGGAAAAGGGAAAGGTAACCTTCAAGAAGCCAGTAAATCAAAATGTGAAGACCAAATCCTGGTAAAAAACTTGATGGGTTTTGTATACTAAAAGCATTTATTATAATGAGTATACAACGGTTTATTTCTCCTATCTGTTAACAATCTTACATGTATGTAACAATGGTATCCTCTTGTCTCACCGATAGGGATGATCATACGGCGTGTTGTAGATCGCAGAAGACAATATGATCACTTGACCTAGTGAGACATAAACCTAATCACAACCGAGATAGCGTATGAGGATACGTCTGTCCGGATGGCTGCGGCATTGTCGAAATAAGTAGTCTGTCTTGGTTACTTGACATGCTGGTACGTAGGGGTGGCGTATTGATGGACCGTAGTGAGATGTATTCGTCTGTCTGAATCAGCGAATACAAGATCTTGTTATATTGATTGAGTCCAAACCCTAACGAAGGTTCAGGGGTTTGCACGGGTTGACTGTTGCTTTGACTTGTCATGGTGGAGAGCCTAAGTAACGTGCTCGTATATCCGCATCTTGGGTAACAGCAGTTCATGTAGTACCGCCTGAGACTGGGCTTAGGTAACCATATCAGAGTAATAGGATGGGGACATTCCCTGAGGAGCTCAATAACATTTATCGTGCCAAAGTCCTGCAGGCTGATTAAGTTCAGGCACTAGTGATAAGGATTGAGTGGTACTACTCAGGAATTATAAGATATTAATTAATTTTAGTTAGAGCTTGTTAGAGGCTCCGATTAATTAATTAATGTCCGGTAACTTTAAATATGGGGATTCTTAATTAATGCAGCCCGTTCTCATAACGTGGTAATAAAGGGGTAGGTCAGTATTAATTCTGTGGTGAAAAAGAATTAATATTAACTAATTAATTATGTCCTGGGTTGTGGACATGGGAATTAATAAATTCATAGGCCCACTTTATTATTTGCATTAGGTCCCAGGTCTGGCCCAAGGAAAGTGTGCTGAATTGAGCCCAGGAGCCCGTTAGGGTTTACAACCCTAGTTCTATAAATAGACAGCTCTCCCTCACAAGTTGTATCGTAATTGAAAAATTGAAACCCTAGTGAGAGAGAGAGGTGGGCGCCGATTTCAAGGAGAGAGGAGGAGAATTTTCGAATTCTGGTCCTGCTCAAATACAGATCTGTAGAATCCTCACCAGTAGCAGATCTGAACGCACCGGAAAACAGATCTGAAGATCTAATCTGGAGAACAACTCCTAATTCTTTCTCTCTGTCTTTTTCGATCATTATTAAATCTAGAAATTAGATTTCTAATTTCTTGTTCCGCAGATTTAATTATATCGCGTGGTTGATTCTGAATCTGGGAATACAAACGCAAAAGATCATTTCTGAGACTACGGAATTAAGGTAAATAATTCTTTATCCACGCATTAAATTCAATAGGAGCATGCTTAGGGTTTATGAATGTCTTATGAATTCTAACCATAAACGGTCTGGTTCATTTAGTTTTGGTGATTCGGTTCACGGTAAAACCCTACAAAACTGAACTGGCACCTCAACAAAATGCTAACAAAGTTAGAAAACTGGATACGCAAACTGTCGTGAGGAAAACTTACCTTCCCTCAAAACTGGATTAGCAAAATGTTCCCTATGCAAGGAATCCAGTTTTACCAACAAGAACGATTAAGCGACATGCATATGTTGCAATGAAGTCGGTTCGACAATCGGAAATTAATCCGAGAAGCTACGATAGAACTGTTGTTCATCATACTTACCATCTGAGTAGGGGGAACACCTACTCGAGGCCAGAGTCTAGACAGATTTATACTCAAAAGACTGTGATGGTTGCACACCCGAGAAAAGTTTCACAAAACTCTTTCCAGAATAGTCACTTCAGAAAGAGTTCACAGATCACACCCCTAAATAGCATGCATCCACATAGCACACATCGTTTTAGTAGAAAGGCTAATCATAATCAGAAGGGTGATTTAGTTTCACAAACTGTGAGAGTGAAACAAGTGTGGATACCAAAAGGTTGGATCTACATGACTAACCTTGCAGGATCCAAAAGGATACGGGGACCTAAATAATTCCTTCTGTGTTGCAGGGTACGAGTCCGCTAAAGAAAGGAAAGACCAGGATATTAGATAGCGGGTGCTTAGCTCACATGACAGGAGAAAAGAGATTGATCAAGAACCTGGAAAGGTACAAAGGAGTTTGCGGAATAGTGCAGCTGAAGGATTCCATCGCCAACACACCGCACCCTACAGTCGACACTGGAATGGCATTGTAGAACGCCTAATGGGACGGTGGCTGTAGCAGCAAGAAGTATGGTGAAATCAAAGTGGTTGTCGAGGTGGTTTTGGGGTGAGGCAGTATCTATGGCTGTGTATATCTTGAATAGGTGCTCGACTAAAAGTGTGAGTAGCATGACTCCGTTCAAGGCATTGTATGGAAAGAAGCCAACAGTTACAACCTCAAGATATTTGGTTGCATCGTCTATGTGAGGAACACGATGTCACATCTTAAAAAGCTAGAAGATAGGGGGCACAAGATGATCTTCATCGGCTATGAGCGCGGAACAAAAGTCTACTGTATTTTGATCCAGTCATGAAATGCATCCATATAACGTGAGATGTGGTATTCGACGAGCAAGCTCAGTGCGACTGGAGTGTAGGGTTTTTCCGTGAACCGAATCACCAAAACTAAACTGAACCGGATCGATTTATGGTTATTGCACATAATTAAAATTCTCAAAACCCTAGAATGCTCCTATGAATTTAATACAAAGATTTGTGGATTTAGGGTTTACCGTAACTCCGTCGAGTCTGAACCGATCTTTCACGTTTGAATTCCAAATCTAAATTCAACCACGCGATCCAATTTAATCTGCGAAAATAGAAATTAGAGATCTAATTTCTAGATTAAAACCGAAAAAGAAAGAGAGAAGAGAAGAGAAATTTATTCTCTAGATCAGATCCTCAGGGTTGTGTCCCAATGTTGTTCAGATCTACTACTGGTGAGGACTCCGTAGATCTGTATTCTGAGCAGGACCAGAATCGAAATTCTCCTCCTTTCACTCCCAAAATCGGCGCCTCCCTCTCTCTCTAGGTTTAGTGTGTTTCAACTGTCTTATGACTTATGAGAGAGAGCTGTATATTTATAGACCTAGGGTTGGAAAACCCTAATGGGCCATTTTGGGCTCAATTCAGCATATTTAATTGGGCCAGTCCTGGGACCTAATGCAAATAATAAAGTGGGCCTATAAATTAATTAATTCCCATGTCCACAACCCAGTACATAATTAATTAATTAATATTAATTCTTTTTCACCACAGAATTAATACTGACCTACCCCTTTATTACCACGTTATGAGAACGGGCTGCATTAATTGAGAATCCCCATATTTAAGGTTACCGGACATCCATTAATTAATCAGAGCCTCTGACAAGCTCTAACTACAATTAATTAATATCTTATAATTCCTGAGTAGTACCACTCAAACCTTATCACTCGTGCCTGAACTTAATCAGCCTGCAGGAATTTGGCACGATGAATGTTATTGAGCTCCTCAGGGAATGTCCCCATCCTATTACTCGGATATGGTTACCTAAGTCCAGTCTCAGGCGGTACTACACGAACTGCTGTTACCAAAGATGCGGATATACGAGCACGTTACTTAGGCTCTCCACCATGGCAAGTCAAAGCAACAGTCGACCCGTGCAAACCCTTGAACCTTCGTTAGGGTTTGGACTCAATCAATATAACGAGATCTTTTATTCGCTGATGTCAGACAGATGAATATATCTCACTGCGGTCCATCAATACGCCACCTTTGCGTACCAGCATGTCAAGTAACCAAGACAGACTACTTATTCCGACAATGCCGCAGCCATCCGGACAGACGTATCCCCATACGTTGTCTCGGCTGTGATCAGGTTTATGTCTCAATAGGTCAAGTGATCATACTATCTTCTGCGATCTACAACACGCCGTATGATCGTCCCTATCGGTGAGACAAGAGGATACCATTGTTCATACATGTAAGATTGTTAACAGATAGGAGAAATAAACCGTTGTATACTCATTGTAATAAATGCTTTCAGTATATAAAACCCATCAATCTCCCACTTATACTCAAAGCATAACTAAGCTATTACAGAGTATACAGTCTGTCTATCTAGTCTGCTGTCACTTTAACCACTATCAGTGGTCGGCATCCACCTCAGACCCAGCTCATGAATATGTCTTTCGTAAACTTTCTGCGGCAAGCTCTTTGTAAACGGATCAGCAAGATTGTCAGCAGTGTCAATCTTCCTAATCAGCACATCGCCCCTCGATACGATTTCTCGTATGATATGGTACTTTCTCTCTATGTGTTTGCTTGCCCTGTGAGACCGCGGTTCCTTTCAGTTTGCCACTGCACCAGAGTTATCACAATAAATTGTGATGCTCCTCGGCAAACTCTGGATCACGCCCAACTCTAAAAGGTAGTTCTGGAGCCACACCCCCTCTTTCGAGGCGTCGGAGGCGGCGACATATTCCGCCTCCATGGTGGAGTCAGCAATGCATTTCTGCTTTGAGCTCCTCTAAGATACAGCTCCACCTCCCAGGGTAAACACATATCCTGAGGTCGATTTCTTCTCATCCTGTTCCCCTTGGAAATCCGAGTCTGTATAACCCACAGGGCACAAATCCTCACTTTGATAAACTAGGCAGAAATTCCTAGTTCTTTTCAAATACTTGAGGGTGTGCTTTACAGCAGTCCAATGCGCCTATCCAGGGTTAGACTGATATCTTGCTACCATGCCAACGGCATAACTGATATCTGGCCTGGTACACAGCATCGCATACATGAGACTACCCACAGCCGAAGCATATGGTACAAGACTCATCTCATCTTTCTCCCGCTGTGTCTGAGGACACTGCCCACCAGAAAGACGAACGCCATGTCTGAAAGGTAGCAAGCCTTTCTTGGCGAGTTGCATGCTGAACCGGGCTATCACAGTATCCACATAGGATGCCTGGGATAAGCTCAACATTCTTCTTTTACGATCTCGTAAGACCTTAATCCCAAGAATGTAGCCAGCTTCTCCCAGATCTTTCATTTGGAACTGTTCGGATAACCAAACTTTGATTTTGGACATCACTCCCTCGTTGTTTCCAAATAGGAGTATGTCATCAACGTATAGTGCAAGGAAAACCACGCTCCCACTAACACAAAGTTGGTAGACACAACTTTCGTTTTCCAACTGTGCAAATCAATAGGATTTAATCACATCATTGAAACGTAAGTTCCACGACCTTGAAGCTTGCTTAAGTCTATACAAGGACTTCCTAAGCTTCCAGACAAGATGTTCTTTGCCCTTGCTTATGTAACCCTCGGGTTGCTGCATATAGATGTCCCTACTTTCTTCAAGGTAACCGTTCAGAAAAGCGGTTTTGACATCCATCTGCCAGATCTGGAGGTCCATACGCTCAACTATGGTAAGGAGTATCCGGATGGATTTGAGCATGGCTACGGGTGAAAAGGTTTCGTCATAGTCAATGCCCTCTTGCTACCAGCCTGGCTTTAAAATCCGTGATCTTTCCATCCGCCCCTTTCTTTCTTTTGTATACCCATTTGCACCCTATGGCCCTAAAGCCATCCGACAAATCAGGTTTCTGGTATACATCCATAGCAGTTATGGATTCAATTTCAGAATCCATGGCGACAGGCCATTTGGCAACATCCTTGTCCTGCACTGCCTCTTCGTAAGTCAGTGGGTCAGAGTCCTCATGTCCCTCCACGAGCCTATGTGGACATCGGTCCACATAAGTCAGAATGGATCAATTCCAACACTTCCTCTGCTTGAGACTAACTAGCCTTGAAAGGCCTAGTTCACATCTTGCCCTCGATGCAGGATTCGCAGACTTGATAAGGTACAGCCCGGACTAGGTCCAATGTGCCATCATCTGCAAGTCTTTGAATCCGCTTCAAGCTGATGTGACCCAGTCTCAAGTGCCAGAGATATGTAAGATCCTCATCAGAAGAAGTAAGTTTTCTCTTCCTAGGATCATCAATTACGGATGAATTACATGCAATACTTAATGACATATTTGATCAAAGCAACACAGAGATTGTAAATCAACATACCATAATGGATAACATTGTTATTTCCAATAATAAAATCATAAATAACAAATATCCATAAAAGTTGATGAAATTTTTCCTGCCGATAAAACACGGCCCACAAATAAATTCTCAAATGTACTTTAAATCATCAAAACATAAGGAAAAGAAAACTCCATGAAGCTCCGTCATAAAACGTTGCCTTCATCCAGTTTGGTATCTTCTTGCCATCACTCACCAGCCTTGTTGGCCCGAACCCGTGCAAAGTACAACAACATGATCAACAAGTTAGTGCTTACAGCTCTAGAAGAGCAACAACTAACTCTAATCATGCTTACAGTTATACACGCAAAATGGCATACCTTGTCTAGCTTTGTTGGCTTGACAATCTTTCCTCCAGTGTCCTTTCTTACCACACTTGAAGCACCTGTCCCTTTCAGTCGCCAACTTAGGCGTTTTCCCAGCCCCACCATCCTTCACAGGTGTCTTCTTGGCCCACTTCTTAATCCCTTTCTTCCGCTTCATACTTTTTGGTACAGCACAGAGATTACCAGAAGTGGCCAAGGCAACCTTCTGAGGGTTCATGACCGATTCAGCTGCCATCAAGTCATTGAGTAACTCGTTAAGAGTATACTCTTTCTTGTTCATGACAACATTCAGTCTAAAACTCTCAAAGGACTTGGGTAGAGAGTTCAGTATGATATCGACCTTAGCCTCAGCGTCGATACCTCCACCATGCACTGTCAGTTCATCCATGAGGTGAGTCATGGTAACTACGTGCTCTCTCACTGAGGTGCCGTCAGTCGTTTTCTTACTCACGATTTATGTCATGAGATTGAACCTGACAGCTCTATCAGTTTCCCCATAGGTCGCCGTCAGACTTAACATGATGTCATAGGCATCCCTATGGTGCTGATGTTGCTGCTGCAAGACTTTCGACATAGTGGTCATCATATAGCACTTGACTACATTGTTCGATTTCTCCCACTTGTTATAATAGTCTACTTCCTCTTGAGAGGACTCAGCAGTTGGCACTATGGGACGAAGTACTTGCAGAACGAATATATGTTCTTCTGCAATCAGGAGGTATTCAAGATTGCGTTTCCATTCCAGGAAGTTTGGACCAGTTAGAGTGTTTTGTGCGAGAATGTTGATCACATTAGACATAGACATATCTGAAACAATAAAGAATCTTAAATAAGAACATACATGTTGAACTTCGAAAACAAATGCATTGAAAACCTTTTAATAAATCAAATACAAATGTTTTCCACTAATTGCCCAAGAGTTCCCACCGCAAGCTACACTCGTAGACGTTTACGATGTCACCCTCAACCAGAACTGCGGGTTTTAAGCCCCAATCCATTTAATTTCACTACCATGTCAGGATGCTTTTGACACTAGAAATTAATAATTAGTGAAAACCTTAGACCAAGTCATCTCTCAAGAACAGGGAAGCAATTCTTGCATTATATTCTAAGATGCTTCTAAGCAATTAACCACAAATTTAACTCCGGCCAAAAGAGACAGTTTAGCATGGCACGTAACCATACCGCACAGCCCTTAAAGCTTTTGTTATCTATAATTTAAATCAATCCTAGAATACTTGTGAATGAGGTCTACGCAAGCTACACTCGTAGACGTTTACGCAAAGCCCTCCCACTATTCACATGATTAAAATTGTTTGTCTAGAAATCCCAACAATCGTACCCATGCACCTTCGGGAACTAGCAAGCTACACTCGTAGACGTTTACTAGAACGAGAGATACACTTACAGCCTAGGACCGCTTTGTGGAGTTCTATTGATTTTAATTAAAAAATCTGCTTAGTATTTTTCTTTTAAAAGGTTTCTTTATGCGCACACATAATTTCTTTGTCATTATATTTTCCAAATTTTTGCATGTAAATAAACAAGCCCAAAAATCCCCAAAATATAATCCAACAAAAGAAATTAATCACATAAGCATGCTTGAAAAGCTGTAAATAATAAAAGCGATAAATCATGCTTTTCCTATTATCTATACATACTTAATTGCGCACATAAATAAATCACATATCATACGAGGATAATTAAGGCAAAAAAAAATTCCTCGTGACCCCAAAAATAGAAAATAATATCTATCTATTACAAATTTGAATTTTGAATTAATTTGGATAAATCCAAATCTTTTCAAATCTTCCAAATCTTCAAGGGCCTTCAAATCTGGATACACCAAATCTTTTGGATTTTAGGCCTTTGTGATCTGATGATTTGCCCTAACCCTAATGCAAACCCTAGGGTTTACACAGGATTGTACAAACCACAAAAACACAAGCCACCGCGATGGGACAGCAGCAGCCGATGACAGCTGAAGCCGCCACCGACCGCCGCTGCCGCCAGACCGGCCACCGGCCAGCGCCGCGCGCGCGCAGACCGCGTGCGCCCTGCCGCTGCCCGCGCGCGCCGCGCCGCCGTCGCCTGCCGTCGTGCATCGTCGGCCCTGCGTCGACTCTGTCTTCGTTCTTTGTCCTCGACCCGTCCAATTACAAATTTGAAAATTACAGAAAATCTATTCTATTACAATTTTCAAATCTACACTAATCACGGATTTTCTTATGATTTAACAAAACAATTCAGCCCTACACGGATAAACCACCGCGGGCTGAATCAACGGGTTGCCACGAGGAACAAAAACCAAATATCCACAAAATAAATTCTTACATGCATATCGAATTTAATTATGAACAACAGAGCCATAAATCAGAAACCTGGCTCTGATACCAATTGTATGGTTTTTCCGTGAACCGAATCACCAAAACCAAACTGAACCGGATCGATTTATGGTTATTGCACATAATTAAAATTCTCAAAACCCTAGCATGGTCCTATGAATTTAATACAAAGATTTGTGGATTTAGGGTTTACCGTAACTCCGTCGAGTCTGAACCGATCTTTCGCGTTTGAATTCCAAATCTAAATTCAACCACGCGATCCGATTTAATCTGCGGAAATAGAAATTAGAGATCTAATTTCTAGATTAAAATCGAAAAAGAAAGAGAGAAGAGAAGAGAAATCTATTCTCTAGATCAGATCTTCAGGGTGTGTCCCAATGCTGTTCAGATCTACTACTGGTGAGGACTCCGTAGATCTGTATTCTGAGCAGGACCAGAATCGAAATTCTCCTCCTTTCACTCCCAAAATCGGCGCCTCCCTCTCTCTCTAGGTTTAGTGTGTTTCAACTGTCTTATGACTTATGAGAGAGAGCTGTCTATTTATAGACCTAGGGTTGGAAAACCCTAATGGACCATTTTGGGCTCAATTCAGCATATTTAATTGGGCCAGTTCTGGGACCTAATGCAAATAATAAAGTGGGCCTATAAATTAATTAATTCCCATGTCCACAACCCAGGACACAATTAATTAATTAATATTAATTCTTTTTCACCACAGAATTAATACTGACCTACCCCTTTATTACCACGTTATGAGAACGGGCTGCATTAATTGAGAATCCACATATTTAAGGTTATCGGACATCCATTAATTAATCGGAGCCTCTGACAAGCTCTAACTACAATTAATTAATATCTTATAATTCCTGAGTAGTACCACTCAAACCTTATCACTCGTGCCTGAACTTAATCAGCCTGCAGGACATTGGCACGATGAATGTTATTGAGCTCCTCGGGGAATGTCCCCATCCTATTAATTGGATATGGTTACCTAAGTCCAGTCTCAGGCGGTACTACACGAACTACTGTTACCCAAGATGCGGATATACGAGCACGTTACTTAGGCTCTCCACCATGGCAAGTCAAAGCAACAGTCAACCCGTGCAAACCCCTGAACCTTCGTTAGGGTTTGGACTCAATCAATATAACGAGATCTTTTATTCGCTGATGTCAGACAGACGAATATATCTCACTGCGGTCCATCAATACGCCACCTCTGCATACCAGCATGTCAAGTAACCAAGACAGACTACTTATTCCGACAATGCCGCAGCCATCCGGACAGACGTATCCTCATACGCTATCTCGGCTGTGATCAGGTTTATGTCTCAATAGGTCAAGTGATCATACTGTCTTCTGCGATCTACAACACACCGTATGATCGTCCCTATCGGTGAGACAAGAGGATACCATTGTTCATACATGTAAGATTGTTAACAGATAGGAGAAATAAACTGTTGTATACTCATTGTAATAAATGCTTTCAGTATACAAAACTCATCATGGAGTGCAGAGGGTAAAAACAGCGGATCAAAGCAACAATGATGATTTCTTCATAGTAGAGTACACCACCATGAAACAGGGAAAATCCAGTGGAGGCATATGAAACATTAACATCCGATGGCGGTGATGATCTGGTGATGGTTTTGGAATCTAGCTCGTAACAGGGGGGATGATGATGAAAATATTGATGCTGGCCATGATGATGCTCCGCTCCGATATCGCAAGATTAATGACATTATCGGACCAGCATCACCACGTGGCTTCATTCCACTGGAGTTGATTATAGAGGAGCTATACACGGTAAGCTCTAACGATCCAATTTCATTCGCTGAAGCAAAAAGTCATCCGAGTTGGAGAAAAGCAATGTTGGAGGAGATGAATTCGATTGAAGAGAATAACACTTGGAGTCTGCTGATCTTCCTCTTGGATGTCGGGTAATCGGGGTGAAATGAGTATTCAATGTGAAAAGGAATGAGCATGGTGAGATAGTCAAGCACAAAGCGCTTCTTGTGGCAAAGGGATACACACAGCGGCTTGGGATTGACTACGATGAGGTTTTCGCACCAGTGGCACGACTGGACTCGGTGCGTCTACTCATCGCTCTTTGATAAGCTCATATTTTGTCTCACTTATCACGTTATTTTTTTATTAGCTTCTTGCATTTACTTGATTTTTCAATAATAATGGAGCATGAACTGTTTATAGGGGATATTACGCTTGTCGTGCTCAGATTTTGTAGGTTTGAGGCCAAAATCAATGAAAACCCGTACCGAAAGCAACTGATGTTCAAAGAAATAGTCACGAATTCTTCCATCGTGGAATCTGAGCTAATGGATCATGGAAATAGAAAGATCTATGAGTTATATTTCCAACGTAACTGGAATAGGGTCAATCGAGGTTCGGGAGCACAAGTTATGGTCAAAACCGTGAGACTGTGCAAAAGGAGTCAAAGGCAGTAATCTCGGGCGACACAGAAGCCTCTGTATCAATGGACAGGGCCCCCGTCGATTGAAACTGAGGAAATTTTGGAAGAAAAGTCGATTTGTAGCTGTGTTGATCGAAATAGAGCCTGTGGATCGACACGAGCGCCTCCCAATTTAGAGATATTTCCTTCCCAAGCTATTACCTTTTGAAGATTTAATTTCTTCCCCTATAAATAGGACTTGTTAGGCTAAAAAATTAGGTCTTTAATTTCAGTTTTTAATCTCTCCTTTATCATTATTTTTCAGCATAAAACACTTTATTTCCTAGTACTCTTTATTTTCATTGTTACTTTGGATTCAAGACATTTAAGTACTTCAAGATTCTTATTTCTTTAATGATTCAAGAAAGTTATTTTATGTTTATTTTAATGTGTGATTTTAATATGTTAGGCTAGAAACCTTAACAGGTTCTAGGGTTTTCACCATCCTTTTCAGTAAGCTAGTGTTAATTCAATTAAATCCAACCCTTAATTAATTGGTTCAAATCCTATGGTTTTGATCTTAAAATATATTTTCAATTGAAGGATCGAGAGATGAAATTTGGATTAGGTTTATAATTATTAATTTGAGACCGAGAGGAGATATTTAATAACAGGAAAATAGAATTTTGATATAATTGGAATCTGTCTCAAAATGAAGAATCAGTTGTAGGGTTTTCAAATCTGTATCTTTATTGAGATTGATTAACTTGTGTATTTGAGACCGAGAGGAGATGATCACTAGTTAATAATCTGGGTCTTAATTGCCCAACCAAGGAGTTAATTCCAAAATATCAGATTTCCCACCTAAGTCATTATTTTGGGTTTGGATTGATTGTTTATGCATGTTGAATTGGATTGGTTGATTTCCCTGGAATCTGTGCTTTTTGTTATTGAATTTTATTCCCAAGTTATTTTCTATTTTGAAAACAAAAACCCTTTTCAAATTTGGATTTGCTCAAACAAAGAATAGATAAACTAAGTCAGTACATGAAATAATCTCGTTGCACTATCCTTGTTGGTTCGACATACCTTTGGGTTTATAAATTTATTTGCATCGCTATATTATAATAAAATTGTTAATTTTAACAGCGATCACTCTCGCAGCTCATAAAAGTTGGGAGGTGCGTCATATGGACATCAAATTGGCATTCTTAAATGCAGATTTGCAGGAGGAGGTGTACGTGGAGCAGCCGGTCGGTTTCATCATAACCGGCAAAGAACATAAGGTGCTGAAACTTAGGAAGACACTATACGGGCTACATCGAGCACCAAGATAATGGAATGCAAAGTTGGATGGCACACTCTTGTCGCTTGGTTTCAGGAGGAGCCCATCGGAGCATGCGATCTATGTGAGACAAAATAACGAAGTTCAATTGGTAGTTGGAGTGTATGTCGATGATATAGTAATCACCAGCGACAGCTGCGATGACATCAAAAAGTTTAAGAAGAAGATGGCAGCTAAATGAAGGGATTTGTGAATTGAATCACGAAGTCCGTTTGCCAAGGATCGTTAATTGGAATATCAAAATAAATTGCTATGCCTATGATTAATCCTAGCATGCTCCTATTGAATATGCATAAGGGGGTTTATGCGGAATACCTGGATTGCGAAACCCTGAAGAACGAGTGCGCGGAGATTCCTCTTGATCTTTCCCACGCACAAAGATTTAATTCCTAACAGATTGAGGAAATAAATCTTATGAAAATAAAACAATTATTTTCGAAAAAACAAGGAGAGAGGGAGAAGAAAAATCCTCCTGATCTGATCTTCTGATCTGTATCCCAACTCAATCTGAATATCTGGTGAAGATTCCCTTCAGATTCCTTGCCCGGTTGAGAAGCAGAATTTCCTCCTCGTTCTCAGATCTAGTCGATCACCACAGCTCCCAAAACCTGGTTTGCTGTGTGCAACTTATGATCTTGTGGTGTGTTGAGATTTGAGGAACTGAGGCCTATTTATAGGAAAATAATGAACTTCTATTGGGCTTGAGTTTCATGGGCCAGACCAGGGACCAGAATGCAAATAGCAAATAAGGCCTATCAATTAATTAATTCTCATATTCAACCCAGAATATAATTAATTAGTTAATATTGATTCATTCCACCAGAGAATCAATATTGTCCTACCTATTTGCTACCACGTTTTGAGGTACGGGTTGCATGGGCTCAGTATATCCCCACATTTAAGGTTACAGACATTCGTTAATTAATTTAAGCTTTGATAAGCTATTTAATTAATTAACATCTTATATTCCTGAATCAATCCACTCAAACCTTTTCACTTATGCTTGAACTTAATCAGCCTGCAGGACTTAGCATAACGAACCTTTTGAGCTGTTCAGGGAATGCCACCATCCTATACTGGATGTGGTTACCTAGTTCCAGTACCAGACAGTCATACACAAACTGCTTTACCCAAGATACAGATATACAAGCTCAACTAGAGCCTTTCACTACAATTCAAAGTAATACACAATCTGCATATTCTTCTGTACCTTCATGTAGGCTTAAGATCTCATCAATCCATAGAGATCTAGATTCTTTTAATGTCAGATAAAAGAATCGATCTCGACTTAGGTCCTTATCAATGTGTACCCCACACCAGCATACCAAGCCATCCAAGATAAGATGCTTATTACTACGTATGCTGCAGCCTACACCGACAGTTTATCCTGGAACTGTCTCAGCTGTGATAACAATTTATATCTCGCTAGGTCAAACAATCCATACAATCTTCCGTGATCTTCTACACACCGTATGATCTCCCTATTGACGAGATAAGAGGATAATTGCGTTTGCGACACATGTTTGTTAATTCAGACAGGAGATGAACATACAACATTTATGATTCCAAGTATATTAACCAATCGACCTTGTACATAATATACGAATCATAATGCTTTCAGTATATAAATCCATCAATCTCCCACTTATACTCAAAGCATTATACAGGTGCTTTCCAAAGTATAACGCGTCTAAACTAATCTAGCTATTACATCAAACATTATACGTGGATAGCTTTGCCCTTAGCCCAAGGTTACGTACATGCATCTCGTAGACCTTCTGAGGCAGATCCTTTGTGAGTGGATCCGCTAGATTATTTCTTATATCAATCTTCTCTACTAGCACATCACCCCTTGCTATGATTTCTCGTATAATATGGTACTTCCTTTCAATGTGTTTTGTTGCTCTGTGAGTTCGTGGTTCCTTTGAATTAGCCACAGCTCCCGAATTATCACAGTATATCGTGATTGTCTTGGGCAGCTTAGGAATCACGTCCAACTCCAGAAGTAAGTTTCGAAAACATACTGCTTCTTTCGAAGCTTCAGAAGCTGCCACATATTCTGCTTCCATGGTGGAGTCTACAATGCAAGTCAGCTTTGCACTCCTCCATGATATGGCCCCACCTCCCAATGTAAACACATAGCCAGATGTGTACTTCTTTTCGTCTCGGTCTGCCTGGAAATCCAAATCAGTATAACCCACAGGGCACAACTCCTCACACTGATAGACGAGACAATAGTCTCTAGTCCTTTTCAGGTATTTGAGTATGTGCTTTACCGCGGTCCAATGCGCCTTTCCAGGGTTAGACTGGTATCTCGCTACCATGCCTATAACAAAGCAGATATCTGGCCTCGTGCATAACATTGCATACATGAGGCTCCCCACGGCCGATGCATACAGCACGTTCCTCATTTTATCTTTCTCCCTTTGTGTTACTGGACACTGATCCTTGGAAAGATATATGCCATGTCTGAAGGGTAACAGACCTTTCTTGGCAGTTTGCATGCTGAAACAGGCAATCACAGTATCCACATATGATCCTTGAGACAAGGTCAGCATCCTCTTATTGCGCTCCCGCAATACTTTTACCCCTAGGATGTATCCTGCCTCCCCAAGGTCCTTCAATATGAAACTGCTCGGATAACCACCCCCTTATGCCCGACAATACTTCCACATTGTCGCCAAAGAGGAGAATATCATCTACATAAAGTGCAAGGAACACCACGCTTCCGCTGACACATAGACGGTACACGCAACTCTCGTTTGAGCATTGTGAAAATCCATAGGATTTAATCACTTCATCAAAATGCAGATTCCATGACCGTGAAGCTTGTTTAAGTCCATACATCGACTTCCTTAGCTTCCAGACCAAATGTTCTTCGCCCTTCTGCACATAACCTTCTGGCTGTTGCATATAGATGTCTCTACCTTCTTCAAGGTACCCGTTTAGAAACATGGTTTTGACATTCATCTGCCGGATTTCTAGGTCCTTATGTGCTGCTATGGCTAGGAGTATACGAATGGACTTAAGCATGGCTACCGGTGAGAAGGTCTCGTCATAGTCTACACCTTCTTTCTGACTATAACCCTTCGCCACCAGCCTTGCTTTGAAAGCTGTAATTTCACAATTCGCTCCTTTCTTTCTTTTGTATACCCATTTGCACCCTATGGCTCGACAGCCATCTGGCAAATCAATTTTCTGGTATACATCCATAGCCGTAATGGATTCTATTTCCGAATCCATGGCGATCAACATCAGCTTACACCTACTTTCTAACTTATCAGGTTCCTTTGTCAGCACATATGCTGGACAACCCCAAACCCTCACTCTATTCAAACTTGGCTTTCGCCCATACCAGAGTTCCAGAGGTGTTTTAGGAACTGATTTAGAAGGTATCAGGTTAAGCAAATAGGCCGCTGTCTCCAAGGCATATCCCCAAAACGAAATAGGCAAGCTTGCATAACTCATCATCGACCTGACCATTTCCAAGAGAGTTCTATTTCTTCTTTCTGCTACACCATTTTGTTGAGGGATTCCTGGTGCAGTCCACTGGGATGTAATCCCGTTATCTGACAAGTACTGCAAGAACTCGTTACTGAGGTCTTCACCACCACGATCTGATCGTAGTGTCTTGATAGTGTTTCCTAGCTTCTTTTCTACCTCAGTCCTAAACTCTTTGAATTTCTCAAAGCATTCAGACTTATGGCACAGCAAATAGACATATCCGAATCTTGGGTAATCATCAATGAATGTGGCGAAGTACTCATAACCTCCACGAGCTTGCGTGGACATTGGTCCACATAAGTCAGAGTGGATCAATTCCAACACATTCTCTGCTCGATACTGACTTGCCTTAAAAGGCCTGGTCGTCATCTTTCCCTCTATACAGGACTCAAAGATTTAATGCGGTACAACTTGAAAAGAATCCAAGAGCCCATCGCATGCTAATCTTTTAATCCTCTTTAGATTGATGTGACCTAGTCTCAAGTGCCAGAGATACGTTTGATCCTCATCGGAAGAAAACTTTCTCTTTAAATGATTATTATTATTGGATGGGTTTGCAACATTCACGGAAGATTTATGCATACAATCAATGATATAGAGAGAGTCAATCAGTTTGCCATGACAGATAACACCGTTATTACCAATGATAGAAACTCCACTATAAAAAAATAACTGAATATCCATCACAAAATAACTTGGAAACTGAAATTAAGTTCTGCCAAAAAACCGGCACATATAAATCATCTCTCAAAATCAAAACATTGTTCTCAAAGCATAAAGTAAAATCTCCAATGGCTACTACTGAGACTTGTTCTCCGCTGCCCATTGAGATGGTAATCTCGTCATGCATCAGCTGCCTTGTCGGCCTGAACCCCTGCAAAGTATAACAAACATGATCTGTAGCTCCAGTATCCACTACCCATGAATGGGTAGAAACTGATACTAGACATGTTTTCGTTATAAATGCACATAACGTACCTTGTCTACCCGTGCTAGGCACTAGACAATTTACTTTACTTCGCTTGCGTTTGCATGGCCTGGTGATAACTTCTGCCTCATCTATTTCATCTAACTTTTTAAGCATTTCTTTTGCTTCAACAACTGCCTTGCCAAGAGCTCACAAAGTTGGAGCAAACTCAAATGCTATCATGTCAGATTCCTCTCGCAACAGGGCCCTGAGTAACTCATGAAGAGGGAACTCGCGCCTGGTACCGAGGGACTTGATGAAGTCATTATAAGAATTAGACAGAGAGTGCAGGACAATGTTAATTTCCACCCGCTTACTGACTTGTCCACCTCTCTTTCTGTACTTTCTCATAATCCTCATCATACTGACGAAGTGCAGAAGCAACGAACTCCCATCAGTCATCCTCTTGCAGACCAGGTCCTCCACAAGATTATAACTGACAGTTCGTCTCACCTTCCCATAAACTGTCACAAGGTCCCTCCATATCTCAACAGCAATTCAGAACTTCTTGTACTTGAGCTTTAATTCTCTAGACAGACTCTTCATGATGAGTTTGCGGGCAAACTCATAAAGAGCTACCCATCTATCATAGAACACTCGCTCATAACCAGTACAGTTCCAATATTTGGGAGTTAGAGGGTCCATGTAAAGTACATGGGCATGTTTTGCAGTGCAGAGTATTTCCATGAAGCATAACTTCCACTCAGGAAAATTGGGACCGATTAAAGGGTTTAGTGCTAAGAGGTTTACAATATGAATAGGCATGTCTGAAAACAATAAATTAAAGTAGAAATTAAAACATAGTCGCAAACTATTGAAACAATTAAATATTGAAACCTTATGATAAAGCAATATTAATGTTTCCTCCAATTTGCCTAAGTATTACTATTGCAAGCCACACATGTGGACGTTTACAACAAAACACTTAACCAAACTGCATCTTTCAATTCCAGTCCTTTAATTCCAATCCATGCCCGGGTTCCTTAGACAAATGGAATTAATAATTGGAGACTAACTTAAGACCATATTATCCTACTGAGCAGGGACATCACAAATGAGTTATACTCTGGATAACATCTAAGCTAGCTTACCACTAAAGCCAACCCTCCCATATAAGGATCTATTAGAACACACCCGATCCCTATAATAAGGCTGTCTCATTTAATTCAATCCTTAGAGAACTTATGAAAATTCAATACGCAAGCTACACATGTAGACGTTTACGCATGAACTACCACTTCTCACATGAAACGAATGTTTGTTTTAAGAAATCCTATCTATTAGAACTTATGAATAATAAATTAAGTAAGCTACACATGTAGACGTTTACCTAATAAATTACCCACTTCCAATAAAGGATCGCTTTGTTGAGGTCTTACTAAATTATGAGCTTAGTAATTTTTAGTTCATAAGGTTCAATTGCACAGATTATTTTATGTAGCCATAATTATAACATTGCTAAAATTCTATCATGCATAGCATGAACCCCGAATTTATAGTTATAATTAATTACACAAAATAAATCACATAGCATGCTTTAAATCTGTAAATAAAAGTAGTAAACGTGCCCCTATTATCTACAACATGCTTATATGATGCGCAATTAAATTAAGCACATATATCATGCGAAGACAGATAATAAAACAAATAAAAAATGTCCTCGTGGCCCCATGATACGAAATAAAATTAATTCTAACTATTACAAGTTGAAATCAATTATACAGATCTTCGACTGGGCTCCCACTACTTGGACTGTGATCTGAATTTATTTTCTGAATCTGGGCCTCCAAGATTTGATCCATCAGAAAATTGGACAACTGGGCCAGTTAACCAGATCGCAGGCCTAGGCACACATTGCAAGCCCAATAGCCAGCGAGAACTTAGCCCGACGAGCCACCACCGGCGAACCACCGCCGTAGGCGAATCGCCGCCGCCGTGAGGGCTCCCGACATGCGCAACAGCCATGCACGTACGTGCATAGTTGCAGCCCGCGATGCCGCCGCCTCCGGCCGTTGCCCGTTTCGCATGCCGCCGCCCTGGCTTGCCCCGACCGTTGCCCGAACCGCCGTTCACCTTTCTTCTCCATCATCGGCCTCCATGACTCACCGGAATCGCGCAAGAACAGGATCGGAAGCTCGCGTAAACTACGCGAAAAACCCAAGGGTTTTTCCGCACCCGCTCGCGTGCCCAGCCCGTCGCCGCCCCAGCCCGCGTTGCCGGTCCCGAGCCACCGCCGCACCACCACCAGCTCCGCCTGCCGATGTCGACCGAGGGGGGAGACGCAACGCCGGCGCGCGCGCAGGGTCGCGCAGGTCTGCTGCGCGCGCGCGCGCCCGCGTGCCCTGGCCGCGCGGCGCCATCCCAGCCGTCTGCCCTGCCTTTCCTCGCGCCGTCGACCTCGCCCGGAGCCGCCGCACCCCGGCCCTGGCCGGCCATGGGCCACGCAGCCCTCACCTGTGTGTGTGAGCACGGTTGCGCCGCTGCCGTGGGTCCGCCGTGCGCCCTGCTGCCGTGCCGTCGCCGTGCCTGACCGCCGTGCATGGTCGTGCTATCGTGCCGGCGCTGTCATGCGTTGTGCGGCCCTTTGTTCTTCGTGTTCTTCGTTCTTCGTGTTCTTCGCGTTCTTCGTTCTTTGGTTTACAGATTTAATTTTTGAAATAAAAGATTACATGGAATAATCCTAATTACAATCTAAAAATCGAAATCTAACCACAGATTTATCTCGTGGGTGAAAAACGAATCCATATAAAAGGGCGGATTAACCCGAGAACCACGAGGACGAAAAATCATACAATCCAAAACCCATGCATACATTCAATAATAATTATCATGCAATTCATAGGTAGAGCCAATTAATTCAACCTGGCTCTGATACCAATTGAAGGGATTCGTGAACTGAATCACGAAGTCCGTTTGCCAAGGATCGTTAATTGGAATATCAAAATAAATTGTTATGCCTATGATTAATCCTAGCATGCTCCTATTGAATATGCATAAGGGGTTTTATGCGGAATACCTGGATTGCGAAACTCTGAAGAACGAGTGCGCGGAGATTCCTCTTGATCTTTCCCACGCACAAAGATTTAATTCCTAACAGATTGAGGAAATAAATCTTATGAAAATAAAACAATTATTTTCGAAAAAACAAGGAGAGAGGGAGAAGAAAAATCCTCCTGATCTGATCTTCTGGTCTGTATCCCAACTCAATCTGAATATCTGGTGAAGATTCCCTTCAGATTCCTTGCCCGGTTGAGAAGCAGAATTTCCTCCTCGTTCTCAGATCTAGTCGATCACCACAGCTCCCAAAACCTGGTTTGCTGTGTGCAACTTATGATCTTGTGGTGTGTTGAGATCTGAGGAATTGAGGCCTATTTATAGGAAAATACTGGACTTCTATTGGGCTTGAGTTTCATGGGCCAGACCAGGGACCAGAATGCAAATTGCAAATAAGGCCTATCAATTAATTAATTCCCATATTCAACCCAGAATATAATTAATTAATTAATATTGATTCATTCCACCAGAGAATCAATACTGTTCTACCTATTTGCTACCACGTTTTGAGGTACGGGTTGCATGGGCTCGGTATATCCCCACATTTAAGGTTACAAACATTCTTTAATTAATTTAAGCTCTGACAAGCTATTTAATTAATTAACATCCTATATTCCTGAATCAATCCACTCAAACCTTTTCACTTATGCTTGAACTTAATCAGCCTGTAGGACTTAGCATAACGAACCTTTTGAGCTGTTCAGGGAATGTCACCATCCTATACTGGATGTGGTTACCTAGTTCCAGTACCAGACAGTCATACACAAACTGTTATTACCCAAGATACAGATATACAAGCTCAACTGGAGCCTTTCACTGCAACTCAAAGTAATACACAATCTGCATATACTTCTGTACCTTCATGTAGGCTTAGGATCTCATCAAGCCATAGAGATCTAGATTCTTTTAATGTCAGATAAAAGAATCGATCTCGACTTAGGTCCTTATCAATGTGTACCCCACACCAGCATACCAAGCCATCCACGATAAGATGCTTATTAGTGCGTATGTTGTAGCCTACACCGACAGTTTATCCTGGAACTGTCTCAGCTGTAATAACCATTTATATCTCGCTAGGTCAAACGATCCATACGATCTTCCGTGATCTTCTACACACCGTATGATCTCCCTATCGACGAGATAAGAGGATAATTGTGTTTGCGACACATGTTTGTTAATTCAGACAGGAGATGAACATGCAACATTTATGATTCCCAGTATATTAACCAATCAACCTTGTACATAATATACCAATCATAATGTTTTCAGTATATAAATCCATCACTGCATTCAAGATGAGTGATTTTGGCCTGCTTCATTACTATCTCGGAATCAAAGTAAAGAAGAAAGCGAATGGAATTTCACTCAGCCAAGAAGCCTATGCAGCAAAAATTCTGGAAAGAAGCAGCATGAAGGGGTGTAATCCATGTCAAGTGCCTATGGAGACACGATTAATACTGAGCAAATTCAACACAGAGCCGCAAGTTGATGCTACTAATTACCGGAGCATCGTTAGGAGTTTGAGGTACCTAGTTAATACTCGTCCCGGTCTCGCATTCTCAATTGGATATGTTAGTCGATTCCTGGAAGAAAAACATGAGGACCATCTCGCAGTTGTATAGCATATTCTAGGTTATGTAGTGGGGACGCAAAATTGGGGGCTTTGGTATGGAAGAAAGAAGTTGGAGGATCACTTGATAGGATTCAGCGACAGTGATTACGCTGACGATGTCGATGCTCGGAAGAGCACCACTGGGGTGATTTTCTTTCTTTGCAATAGCCCAATTACTTGGAAGTCCAAGAAGAAAAAAGTGGTGGCGCAGTCCAATTGCGAGGCTGAATACATAGCAGCAGCGAACGGAGCTTTCCAAGCATTGTGGCTTGCTCGATTGTTGGTTGAAGTATAGGGAACCAAGTGTGCCTAAGTTGAGAGTGGACAACAAGTCCGCCATTGCTTTGATAAGAAAAACCCGGTACTTCATGGATAGAGTAAACACATTGAGGTGAAGTATCACCTAGTGCGGGAGTCTGTAGAAAATGGTTTGATTGACTTGGAGTTCATCAGAAGTGAAGAACAATTGGGTGACATTCTAATGAATCCTCTTGACTAGATAAAATTTAAGGAGTGTTGCAGCAAGATTGGTTTGATAAATGTAAATAATGAGCACAACAAGGCTTAGGAGGAGATTGTTAGAAATAATCCCTGTGTGCTAAATTAGTGGTAGTTTGTCAAATTTAATTTTTGGTTAATAGCTTATGTTAGGCATCCATTACAGCCACAGTAGAAGCTAGAATTTCTGTTTTTTTTTTTTTTGTATATAATAATGAGGCAAAACAGCACATAATATATAAGTTTTCTAAGCTTCAAATCCTTCTGTGTATTGCTCTGTATTGGTATTGGTTGTGATCTCTCCGGTGGCATCTTACCTTTTTCGTGCTCAAAAGGTCTAGTTTTTATATAACAAGATTTTCTTGTTTTAAAAATTACATAAAGTAAATGCCTATTTTTGGGTAGTTGGCTTGATTCTGCATACAATGTATACTTCTCTAAATTGGAGCAGTTTGAGGATTTCTCACCGAGGAAACAAGGGGCGGAGAAATGTAATGGGTGCTAACCATTTCGTGCTCCTTAGAGGATGGTTATGGAAAACACGATGAAAAAAGATCAATCTTTTTCGACGGCTTCTCAACAGGTATAATTCCCCTTTTATGTTGGATTTTGCTTGTTTTAGAAATAAGTTGATCTAGCAATGTTAAGATTTCTATTTTGTATATCTGATGACTGTATAATTGGCATTGCTCACATTTTTATAATTTGTCCTGCTATATGAGCATGTTCTTTGACGATATACGAGCATCTGCTTAATAGATCGATGAAACTTGATTTCTACAATAGTAAATTTAAAAAAAAACACATAATCAAAAACCTTAGTCTCTTAACATTGATTTAAGATTCGTCATGACATTCTTTTTTATTATGGTGTTACTTTAAGAAACCTTTCTTGTAGCTTTGAACCATCTCTCATGATTTTGCATGTGCAGTTGTATAATGCAAGTGGTTATTAGTTTCTAACACTTTGTTGATGAAGCATCTGTGTTTGGTTGCGATCAACTACCTCTCATGGTTTTTTACATGCAATGCCTGTGGGACACGATCGCAGAGGTTATGAACGTGGGCTTGTTTATGTGCAGGTAATTAAGGAGATTATCATATTTTGCAATTCTGTTTTGGCGTTTTGCTTTTTTTTTTTTTTGTGCTTCTATTTTTTTTTTTGTCAAACCTTACATCCTATAGCTGTGACATTCATTCAAAGATGTGGACACTGATATATATGATCTGTAAAAAACATCGGCTAGTTCACAAGTATCCCCTTTGAACTTATACTTGGCTATTTAGCAACTCTCTTATCCGCTGCCATTTCGGCTAGCTAATGCCTGCATTAGCATTTAATGAACCAGTGAACTCAGGAAAATACGCTGCATTATTTAAGAATGTCTTTCTGACCCAATGAAATAGATTTCCTGTCCACTATGTCAGATCAAGTTTTGACACACATTTTATTTTGTAAGCATTTAAATTTTTTTTCATGGAGAAAAGCTGGTAGTGATCTCAATGACAAATTTAAAATCATATTAGATAACACTGCACTGGTGCTCTGATCCTCTTCTGTATGCCAATATGCCTTTCACCAATGCCAAAATGTTTTGGTTGTGTATCTACAGTAGACTGTTTCTCACATAAAAGTCAGAAGAAGAAGCCACCGACGGCCAAAAAGCTAGCCACGGCCAATCCGGCAGCCATCTGCATTCTAGTTTTTCCATGCTGATCGAGTGCTATGCCACCATTCTGTAATTAATCGAAGATGAATCAGACGCTATGTAGTGTCAAATATTCAATCAGATAAATTCAGTTCGATTACCAAACTTAAAGTTGGTGCTGTGCCATCTGTATCACGGTCTGTTGATGGTGCCCGAGGGCTTTTTGTAGTTGGAGCAGCCCGTGCTAGTGCATGACAATGGTGCCTGTCTCTGTGCTTTCCTTTGCTGTGCTTTTCAGGTGCTGGTGCTGGTGAGGGAACCTCTGTAATTGGTGGTGCTGGAACTGCCGAGGCTGGTTCTGGCTGCTGCATTGATGTTATGTTAAGGAAGCTTGTGACGGAGGTACAGCTGGTGGCAGAGATGGACTTACTGTAGGTGGTGGGCTTGTTAGCTGTTGTGGTGATGGAGATGTTGCTGGGGAGACTGACGGTGTTGCAACAGGTGCGGCCAGTGCCGACGACGTTGTGGTAGAAGGTGAACCTGCGGGTGCGTGAGCAGTCACAGTGATCAGCACGATGCAGAAGCCAGAAACACAAGCCCATAGAAATGCTGCCATTTTTGGAGAGAGATGGAGTTGATTAGAGATACTAGCACATGCATATTTATATCCCCCTCTTTTTTTTAGTAGGATTGGTGGTATGCAGGGGTACAAATGAATAAAACTGTTTGTGAGCTATTCGGATTTCGATTCGATAAAAATTCGTTCCAGCTTGTTTAGTGAAGCTCGTTTATTAAATAAACCAAATTTGAGCATCATAGTGTTCAACTCATAAGCTCGTTAGCTAAAATTTGTAAGAAAATATAAAATAATTAATTTAATGAACGTAATACTTTAATGATTTAAGAGTAACTATAATGATATTTCTCTCTAACAATGAGAAAACTTTGATTTGAATTTTGAAATAAATAATTTTTTCTTTCAGAATAATAATGAATATTTTAAATATATTCTAAATTTAAAAAGTTCTTAAACTTTACAGTATTAAATAAAAAAGTTCGCAACTCAACTCGATACTAAACGAGTTAAACTTGAGCGCAGCACTGCTCGGATCAACTCGATTGGATTATATATTTATATCCCTAGGGATATGTAATGAATGAAAAACAAAATTAAAATAAAATAACAACTCAAATATTACTAACGTTATTTGGCTACAAAATTTCGCTTCAACAATTAAGATTTAAATTAGTGTTACTGGTCTAAAAGATCATCTAATTAATTTGTGTTTGGTTACTTGAAAACCAATATTTTGCTATTGTATTAGTAGCATGCATCGACGACCATGCAGCAATTTGAAAAGTTGCCCTAATCGTGAATGTTTTTAATAATTTCTTCTTTGAATATGCAAGTGCAGATAGAGAAAAAGGGATGTGGTTTGGTCATTTTGTTGAAACAATTTTATATTTCATTTTTTATTTGCATTTATACTTTTTATTGTTCCTCACCAAATACAACTACCATCTTTCACATGAAAAAAAAAAAGGAAATGTGAAATGGAATGAAAGCAAAGCTCAAAATGGGTTAGTTTCATCCCAGTTTTGATTTGGAGGAAACCACCCATTTCAGTATACGTCTCAATGGATGTAAGCAATTATTTTTGTACGAGGCAGGTAAAATTATTGAATGCAATTAAAAATATAACAGGCATGTTTCATATCTTAACTCAAATCTTAATGATGCATGAATGTGATGGGAGTGAGAGCAAAAATATTGTTTCAAAAAAAAAAGGGAATGTAGAGCCATTGAGTTGTAAACAAAACAAAAGGGTGAAGGACACCGGTCGAAATGGAGTGTTATGGGAACTTAACTATAATTTTGTTGGGTTGATATATTATAATTTTATTTTATTTTTCTTAAATATAAAAGTATATAAATAAATAATAAAAATAAAAACCCGTGGGAGTAGCCAGGTGCCTATAAAATACCGACTGAACTATGTGATTTCATTTCAATATTATGTACAAGAAATTACAAGAAAATATATACTAGTTAAACTAAAGGTATACATGTAAATTATCGAACAAAATAAAAGAAAAGATATTGAGTAACACTAATATGGAAACATAATATTCACATATCTTGCACCCAGAATATTGCATATCTCAAATCTTCCTAACTGTGCATAATCCTCAATTCGTAATACTCCCCCTCAAGTTGGCGAGTGGAGATTACGAACTCCCAACTTGCTCATCAAATATTGCAAATGATCCGAACCCAAATGTTTTGTGAAAACATTAGCTACATGCTCCGAACTTGTTATTGCACACGGTTCCACTTCTTTAGATTCCACTCTTTCTCGAACAAAATAGTAGTCCATTTCAACATGTTTCATACATTCATGAAAGACCGAATTTTTAGCAATATGTCGAGCAACTTGATTGTCGCAATGAAGCTTTGTGGGCTCATCTTGCTTCGTATCAAGATCGGTTAATAACCAATGCAACCAGATGATCTCACACACAGTACTTGCAATTGAACGGTATTCGGCTTCAGCCGATGATCGAGAAACAACATTTTCTTTTTTTGTTCTCCAAGATATGGCAGCTCCTCCCAACTCTATAATATATCTACTACGAGATCGTCGTGTCATAGGGCAACCTTCTCAATCTGAATCACAATATGCCTCAAGTGATGTTCCTTCATTCGCCGGCAAGAAAATACCTTGTCTTGTTGTACCTTTTATGTATCGTAGTACTCTTCAAGCTGCATCATAGTGTGACTGTTTTGGTGCCGAGAGAAACTAACTAAGCACATTTGTGGCATATTATATATCCAGTCTTGTGACAGTTAAGTAGAGCAGTCTGCCTATTAATCGTCTATACTGCTGGTTATTCACTGGAGTTGTGAAGACATGTCGATCAGCAGAAATAGGTTCCAAGAGATACAGACCACCAAACTGTTTACCCACTCCAATCAGATTCCTTGAGGTTAAGTCATGTTTAACACAACAATCAGAGAAGAATGTCATAACACAATTCAAGTCCTTCGCCAATCGGCTAACTGAGAGAAGATTGCAGGTAATTGGGACAAATGTAAAACGTGATTCACATTCAAACCATTAGGTAGTTTGACATTTCCTACGCCATTCACGGGAACTCTTTCCCCATTCAATATTTTAACGGGAATATCAGTGTTAGGGATATTGACAGAAGTGAAGAGATTCTTATTATTTGTGATATGCTTCGTTGCCCCTGAATCTATAACCCTAGATATGCGCGAGTTAGCCTTTCCAGCCATGTTGATGGTTGAACTTGGGGACGTGACATCCGTACCTCCACTCAGAAAATCCTTTAGCTGCGTGAGTTGTTATTTTCTGAAACTCTGAACAACAATTGCACTATCACTTCAGCGGCGTTTGCATCTACATGTGCAACACGATATGGTTGTTGCTTCTTAATGGCTCTTCCTCCTTCCCGTCTCCATGGCTTGTTCCCTTTTTTTGTTTTATGACCGAAACCCCACAATTTCATAACATGTTTCAATAGTGTGCCACAATTTTCCACAATTTCACATTGTGGGGGTGTTTTGGCTCCATCTTTGTTTCCTTCTCATCGATCATGACCACCTTGTCGCTGCAGCTGGAAGGTCACACCATCAAGGTCTTTGTTCCTTTTTCCTTTTCTAATCCTTTGATGTTGTTTGAAAAGACAGAAAAAAAAAGAAAGAGATGGAGGAGTTGAGAAGAAGTCAAGTAGAAGCACCATACCTTATGCTTGCTTCAGGCCAAGCTTCACTCTTCCTAATATTTGGAGCAAAGGTTACTATCATAATAGCCTATTCTACTCCTATGCTAATCGGCTCAAAGGAAAGAATATTGTGTCACTCTAGTGCAAGTGGTGAGACTTGCTTATTGTGACGGTGCAGATGGGAAACATGGTAGTGCAAGTGGCGAGACATGTTTATCATGACGAGTTGCAGATAGTCCTTTGGACTGCTTAACTTCCTGCATTCACAGCAGGTTGTTGGCACTATAGTACGAGTGGCGAGACTTGTTTATAGTGGCAACAACAGCTAAAGACAATTGGAGAGACTTGTCTATCGAGGAGCTCTGCCACAAACTAGCGGTAAGACTAGTGGAGGCGAGGAAGAAGTGAGCTGACAGGTCATTGGGTCTTTTAAGAGTCATATCACAACTTTCAGCGAAGTAAACTAAAGTGAAGAAGTTAGGAAGATTAGACGAAGTCCCAAAAGCAGAAGACGACGTTATTGTTTTCATTGTAATTTATTGCTTTCAAATTTTTTTAAAACAAATCAATGTAAAATATAAGTTTCTACTTATTTTGCAGACAATATCTCATTATCTCAAAATTATTCGCCTCACACTACCAAAACTGACTTTACACATACAAGTGTAATAATTTTTCACCCAAAAATTTAACCGAGAAATATCTCTCCAATTAAGGTGAAGATTTGTAAGGTAGGCTGAGTAATTAAGGTAATCAGTTCTTAAGTATTAGAATCTGTTAGAATATCCATTCTAAATAATAAAGCAAAAGTTAGTATTGTACAGTAGTTTCTTTATTTAAAATTTCATTCTACCAATATTTATATCTTACTTTTATTTCTTAGAATTCCCTGATGTGGTAGTAGTATATTAATTTATAAGATTGTCAAGAATTTAATTTATAAAGTGTGAAATAGGATTCCACAAATTAATAAAGTTTAGATAGATAGTCATCATTACGTTATTTTACTTAGTGCAGTGGTTAGACACAAAGGATTGAACTCAGAGGTAAACGGTACAAATCTTGTTGGAAACAAAAAATATTAATTTTTTTCAATAACTATGCGCAAGGTCCTAATTATTGGTAGGGCGATGCAGTGCGGTGCGATGACGACACAGTGGTCCTCATTACTCTTGATGTAGTGTGGTTCTATAGCGCTACAACTCGATGATGGTAGGCTAGGTGCAGTAGGGCGATGCAGTGCAGTGTGATGATGGCTATATACCATTTTTTGTAGTGTTTTTATCATGTTACGAGGAACGAATTGTATTGATTTTGTGAATCCCCATATTTAAAGTTACAAGACATTTGTTAATTAATTTAAGCCTCTAACAAGCTTCAAATAATTAATTAAATTCTTATAATCTTGAGTAGTACCATTCAACCGTTATCATTCATTCTTGAACTCAATTAGCCCGCATGACTTTAGCATGATGAAGCTTTTTGAGTTCCTCAGAGAATTAATTCTGACATATCTCTTTTATCACGTTATGAGGAACGAGTTGCATCGACTTTGTGAATCCCCATATTTGAGGTTACCGGGTATTCTTTAATTAATTTAAACCTCTAACAAGCTTCAAATAATTAAGTAAATTCTTATGATCTTGAGTAATACCATTCAACCGTTATCATCCATTCTTGCACTTAATTAGACTGCATGGCTTTAGCATGATGAAGATTTTTTAGTTCCTTAAAGAATGTCAACATCCTATTACTTAGATATAGTTACCTAACGCTAGTTACCAGAATGTACTACACAACCTGTTGTCACCCAAGATGCGGGTATACGAGCACATTACTAAGGTTCTCAACCATGGCAAGTCCAAGTGACACACAACTTGTGCATACTTCTAAACCTTAATCAAGATTCAGACTCAACCAAGTCACAGGAACTGTTTCTTCTTATGTCACATAGAAGAACATATCTCAGTGTGACCTAATCAATACGTAACCCAACTTACCAATATATTGCACCTTACAATGACAAATTAATCCTCAAGCTGTCTTAACTGTGATATTATTTATATCTCGCTAGGTCAAACAACCAATATGATCTTCCACGATCTCCTACACGCCGTATGATATCCCTATGATGAGATAAGGGGATATCATTGTTCTCGTAAGTATGTTTGTTCAAAGATGTGAGATAAGCAAATTGTGTACGCATAATAAATGTTTTCAATGTATAAATCCCAAGAGTCGCTCTCTTATATATACCTTAAGAGATACATGTAGGGTTTTTCGGTGAACCGAATCACCAAAACCAAACTGAACCGGATAGATCTATGGATATTGCTCACAATTACAATTCTAAAAACCCTAGCATGCTCCTATAAATTTAATACGAAGAATTGTGGATTTAGGGTTTACCGTAACTCCGTCGAGTCTGAACCGATCTTTCACGTTTGAATTCCAAATCTCAATTCAACCACGCGATCCGATTTAATCTGCGGAAACATAAATTAGAGACCTAATTTCTTAGAAAAAACGAAACAGAAATAGAAGGAAGAAAGAAAATCTGTTCTCCAGATTAGATCTTCAGGGCTGTGTCCCAATGCTGTTCAGATCTACTACTGGTGAGGACTCCGTAGATCTGTATTCTGAGCAGGACCAGAATCGAAATTCTCCTCCTTTGAAACCCCAAAATCGGCGCCTCCTTCTCTCTCTAGGGTTAGTGTGTTTCAACTATCTTATGACTTATGAGAGAGAGCTGTCTATTTATAGACCTAGGGTTGGAAACCCTAATGGGCCATTTTGGGCTCAATTCAGCATATTTAATTGGGCCAGTCCTCGGACCTAATGCAAATAATAAAGTGGGCCTATAATTAATTAATTCCCATGTCCACAACCCAGTACACAATTAATTAATTAATATTAATTCTTTTTCACCACAGAATTAATACTGACCTACCCCTTTATTACCACGTTATGAGAACGGGCTGCATTAATTGAGAATCCCCATATTTAAGGTTACCGGACATCCACTAATTAATCGGAGCCTCTGACAAGCTCTAACTACAATTAATTAATATCTTATAATTCCTGAGTAGTACCACTCAAACCTTATCACTCGTGCCTGAACTTAATCAGCCTGCAGTACTTTGGCACGATGAATGTTATTGAGCTCCTCAGGGAATGTCCCCATTCTATTACTCGGATATGGTTACCTAAGTTCAGTCTCGGGCGGTACTACACGAACTGCTGTTACCCAAGATGCGGATATACTAGCACGTTACTTAGGCTCTCCACCATGGCAAGTCAAAGCAACAGTCAACCCGTGCAAACCTCTGAACCTTCGTTAGGGTTTGGACTAAATCAATATAACGAGATCTTTTATTCGCTGATGTCAGACAGACGAATATATCTCACTGCGGTCCATCAATACGCCACCTCTACGTACCAGCATGTCAAGTAACCAAGACAGACTACTTATTTCGACAATGCCGCAGCCATCCGGACAGACGTATCCTCATACGCTGTCTCGGCTGTGATCAGGTTTATGTCTCACTAGGTCAAGTGATCATACTGTCTTCTGCGATCTACAACACGCCGTATGATCGTCCCTATCGGTGAGACAAGAGGATACCATTGTTCATACATGTAAGATTGTTAACAGATAGGAGAAATAAACCGTTGTATACTCATTGTAATAAATGCTTTCAGTATACAAAACCCATCAATCTCCCACTTATACTCAAAGCATAACTAAGCTATTACAGAGTATACAGTCCGTATATCTAGTCTGCTGTCTGTTGGTCCCGGATTATCAAGGTATAACTTGGCAGCGGAAACTGTGTTAATTCGTTTCTTGCGCTCTGCTGGTTACTCAGCTGACTGGGACCTTGTCAGCTGGTAAGTCAACTGGCACTATGAGTACTCAGCTGACTGGCGACTGGCTGGTCAGCTGGTAGCTCAAGACTTAGAATATCTTAGCCTTGTTTGCACAGTTATATCAGTTTTCAGATATACACCAGCACTTGAATGCTGGGTTTCAAATCAGTATGAAAATGCAGAAAGCTGATAAAGACAAAAGGATTTTTATAGTGGTTCGATCAACTGATCTACGTCCACTCTCCAGTCGACTCACTGGAAATTCACTATAAGAGCAATCAGGTACAAAGTTCCTACGATCTATCTCCAGCTGGTAGATGCCCCGTCTACCAGTCCACTGGATCAACCGCTCCCGGTCCTTGTCCTTCTTCAGCTCTCGTCAGATGGATGGAGTGCGAGCACGTCACTTCAACCTCCTCCTCTGACTGGTTGGGTGTTGAGTTCTCCCAAGAACGAGTCTTCTCAATGCGGCAAACTGCCCGTAATAACTCAAGTGCTGGCTGGCACAAGAGCTGCTGTGAACTTCCTCGGAGGAGAAAGAACACCAAAGAGATCTGTAACTTACAAGCTGGAAGCTTGAAGTCTCGTGTTTGAATAAATCAACACACGGATAGCCTTTAGAAAGGCCTCGAAAGTTGTATGCCTTTGCTTACTTGAGCGTAATAAGTTTCAGTCTTTCGGTAGGTGAAGAGTCGGCCAAGAACATTGAATGTTGATGGATCCCAGGTATTTATAGCCGAGGGATCCCATTCAAATATTCTAGCCGTTTGGACACATCCGGAAAAGTCTCTGTCTTCGCATGTCCTTCTGACGGCGGCAGGTAGGAATTTCCGGAAAGCGCCATGCTTTTGTCCACTTTATCTGACACAGATCTCTTTGTGTCAGAACGGCTCTTTTCGTCAGTACGAGGAATCGGAACTGGTGTCTTGAACTGATAGACTTTAAGGTATCCTTCCTTAAAGTCATACTTTGTCAGTCTGTTCCTCGCCGAATCTTCTTTTTGTCTCTAAGATAATGGGAGAGTGAATCTTGAATTCTGCTGGTAACATCCGACTGGTAGATCATTCTGGTGATCTTGTGCTGGCAGTCTCTGCTGGTGACTTACGCTGGCACAATCTAAGTCTACCAATATGTCTGATGTTAACCCTTTCTTGGAATCTCCCATGACTGGTGGCTTCACCGCTGGTGAATAGTGTCAGCCAGAACACATATTCTGCTGGTAAGATTTCTCAGCCTCCTGCTGGTGAAATCTTCCCAACTGGTGAACAGTAACCAGTCAATAGCTCTACTCCATGCTGATGAACAGTGTCAGCATGAGTCTTTGTCAGTCGCTTTTGCTGGTGAGACTTCTCTCAACTGGTAAGCACATCTCATGCTGGTGAACAGTAGCCAGCATGAGTCTTGATCAGCTACGACTTACAACTCAAAAGACCTAAACAGGACTTTACATTTGAGACTAGAGCTATTCTAGAGACAAACTGACGCTGGTTGGACTTAGGATTTGATCCACCAAAACACTTAAACACCAAATCAAAGATCTAAGCTATCAACTGGGGAAGGGAAACTTAGATAATTTTCCCAACAGAAGACATACCCGAGTTACCCTTTTTCAAGAGGGGACAATTAGATCTGTAATGCCCAGACCGGTTGCACTTGTAGCACTTTCCCTTTAGTTTCTTGACACCACCAGAAGGTGCTACTCGTTTGCTCCCACTGCCCTTTTTCTTATTATTAGGCTTCTTCTTCTTACCGCCGTGAGGCAAAGAAGAGGATGCCTTAAAAGAAACTAGAGCCTGTGACCCCTTACCCATGAGACCTTCCGCTGCAACCAATTCAGTAAAGAGTTCAGCCAAAGTGTACTCCTTCTTACCCATGATCACGTTCAAGCGGAAGTTCTCAAAAGATTTAGGAAGTGAGTGTAGAACCATATCGATTTTTGTAGAGACAACTGACGCTGGTAGGACTTAGGATTTGATCCACCAAAACTATAATCTAAACAAGTAAGCTACTGGGGGAGGAAACCTTAGACAGATTTCCCAACAATTTCCCCCTTTTTGGTGCGATCAAAGCCTAACCAGCGAGCACTCAGCTGATGAGGAAAGTTACAAAGTATTTCAGGGTTTTACAAAATAAACCTATCAGATCTAAACCCATGAAACCACTTCCTCACATCAGCTCTAACTAAAATCTTCCCCCTCAAACAAAGAGGGATATTGCTCGTTTAAAATATGAGAATTGAGATCAGAGCAAAAAAAGATTTAAAGTGTGTGATACGAGTGCTGGTGCTGATTACACTGGAAGTGTAAGTTCAGCTGGTAAGTAAATACTCAGACAATTGTTGGACAATGAGGAATTGTCATCAACTTGTCAGTAATCAATCCATTAATGATGTGAAATTACAAGTACAGGAAGAAAAACTGACTAGTCTAGAGGTATAAATACTTACAACAAAATGAAGAAGCTAGACTATGGCTGAGAAGATGATCCTGGTGATTGAGTTTTGCTGGTTAAGGACCTCAGGATCTCAGTGAGCACTGCCATATCTTGTCTGCTCTTCTCCCTTTCCTCAGCAGCTATCCTCCTCTCCTCTTCAGCAAGACGGGCTCTCTCAGCCTCAGCTCGTGCTCGCGCACTTTCCCCCTCTTGGATCCGCGCCAAAAAGGAGGACACTCCAGCGGTAAATGACTCCATTTGTTGAGTCATCTCTGTTCGGAAGCTGGTGAAGCGCTGGTCCATCCTGGCATCAATGATTGCAAGAAGCTGCGCAGGGGGATGGATCTCGGAGATTGGCTGTGCTGATATATCAAGGGAAGAGGAAGGTACATCAGTTGCGGAAGGAGCCGCTGCTGGTTCAGATGCAGCTGATATTTCCATCGGGGCTGGCTCCTCCGCTGGTGCTGCTGCTGGCTCCAATACTGGTGCATCAGCTGCTGCTGACTCCTCGGCTGATACAGCAGCTGCTGGCTCTGCTACTGGCACCGCAGCTGGAGCTGGCTGGACTTCTTCAAAAACGGGTGGGGCTGTGAAATCCACCACTTGCCAGTCCATATGATCAGGGACGAGATCGCCCAAGACAATAGGAACAAAAGGGACGGCAAGGGTCAGCCACAAACCACGAGAAGGATCCTCCTCCACAATGTGGTCTACCAGCAAGGCGCAGGCAGCCATGTCGAACAGGATAGCATGATAGGGAGGGATCCTTGGGAGGGTAACCAGCACTTTGAGGCGTCGGAGCGCGTACGTCAGCTGGTACCCCCGACTGCTGACTCGGAACTGGAGGAAAGGTAACTTGACCTTTTTCTGTGGCGGGAGGCCGGAGCTTCCAGTCAGCTGCCTATACTCTGCAATCTTCAGCAAGCGGCGCTGGATCCTCCTTGTAGACAGCTGCTGGGGGCACTCAGGATCAGTGCCCATGAAAGCATTAGCCCACTCCTCCTCTGCTCTCCAGTAGCCAAGACCCAGCCTGGCATAGAGAACCGCCCGCTTCTCCACAGTCAGCAGGCGCTGGCATCTGTCAAAAATCCGCCACCTCCGGAACTCCAGACATAGTTCCGGATCCACCCTCCAGAGCCTTCGGTAGCTGGATATCATCTCGTCATTGACGGCATTTTCTACCTCCACCGTGATATTCTCTGCATACTCATAGAGAGTGGCATTGTAATATTCCACTGGCTGCAGGGGCAAGCACCAGTCAGAGATTCTGGAGGCATATATCGACTGGTGGGGGAGTCCGCTGAAGGGTATGATGTTGAATGCAGATGGCTCTGGCACTCTTGAATTATGAAAAGCCATCTCCCCGCGCTGCTCCCACCAGTGCACCCCTGTCACTCGAGCCTGAAAGGTATCCTCATCAACCAGTTGATGCTCTTGGATGCAGAGCATATAAGGGCGCCTGTCAGTTCGTGCACGCCTAACTGGTGGTGTAAATGATGCTGCTGGTCGCCCGGAAGTTGATGTCGAAGCATCTGTGGATCGGGGGCGACTGGCAGGATGATGAGCCTTATCATCAATGTCTGGGAACAGATCCCTTGGCTCCATCCTCTGCACCATTGAGTGATGAACCACCTCCGCAGCTGGCTCCTGCTCTGGCTCCTCAGCCCTTGGTTCCTCTTCATCCTCGGATTCAGAACTGACATCCGAGAAGCTCGCCAGTTGTATCGGGGTGGTCGCCCGCTCTTCTTGTCCTCCACTGGCACCCCCTTGCGCGGCCAGTGGGTCTTCCTTAGCTCCTCCACTGGCTTCCCCTTGCGCAGCCAGTGGGACGTCCTCACCTCCACCAGGAGCTTCCTCTTTCTCCTGGTACTGGTCTACGATAGACATTATGTCTTCGTCAGCACCCATCACCAGCAGTTGTTCAAAAGTTTCCTCAGGTAGGAGCTCGCCTGGTGGGGCTGGTGCTGGTTGGCCGGCACTTGAGATTTCAAGCGATTTTCCTTTGCCCTTGGCCGCCAGACTCATTTGTTCTGCCAGCTCTGCCTGGCGCCTGGCCTCTGTCTCTGCCTTTATCTTGGCAAATCTCTCATCCCTGGCCGCCAGCTCCGCCTCTCTCTTCTGCTTCGCCAGCAGAGCCCGGAGCCTTGACTTGGCCTGCTTCTTCCTCACCAAGGAAGCACTCCTTGCCCTCTTGGCGTGCTCCTCAGCCTTCTGCGCCTTGGTCATGACTCGCTTGCGCTTGCGAGTCATCTTCTCCAGCGTCTCCTCCTCAGTCAGCCCTAGTAAGTTCTTCTTGACTGGGATGGAGATTTTCCCAGATTCTGGATTGTATGCCACGGCGTGCGGGGGCTGCTGGTGCTGGGAAGTCTTGGGCTTCTTGTGGGTAGGCTTCTTGGTGACTGGTACAAGTTGTACGTCTCGTGGGTGAATACCAGTCGCCTCAGCCACCGCGCCTTCCATGGTCTCGAAGAGAGACTCCGTCTCCATCTTCCTCTTCAGCGCTGCCCTTGCTTCAGCTGTCAGCGGGAGAGCCACAGCTGGCACGTGCTCTCCCGGGTCTTCTGAGTCCTCCTCAGAAACAACCTCAGCTGGGTCGACTGCTGTCTTCCCTTTTAGCCTTCGAGGCTTCTTGTAATCTGGGCGGGGGAGCTTCACCTTTGTGGCTGGTATGAAGTCGGAACCAACCAGCTGTTCCCCCTGGTCCACGCCATCACCCAACTCCATCTCCATGATGTGGCTGATCCTCAGCCCGAAAGATACGGCGTGAGCAAAACTGCCGTCAATCGGAACATTGGCGTTCCTGTCTACATTCTCCAGCAACCGGCCGAAGAAGAACTCGGCCCAGTTGCCCTCAATCCCATCGACCAGCGCGCACATCACTGAAAACTTGCGCAGACTCAGCTCAGCATACGAACCGACCTCACATTGGAGCATGCGAACGACGATGTTGCATACCATCTGCCAGTAGTCCTCCATTTCGGACTTCCTCATACCAGTCCGGAAGACGGTGACTTCTGCCCTCTTCCATTGCGCCCACCTCCTTCGGAACTCCACCGTATCATCCTGATGATACGTGGCCACTTCCTCTCCTTCATTTCTCAGGCCGAACAGATTGGCGAGGTATTCGGCGGTGACGGTGATCAGGTGGCCGAACACCGATGTAGTGAACGACTTCCTGTCGTCAGCAATCACGGCCCGAGCGTAAAACTCGGCTACCATGTGTGGATGGAAGGTCTGGGGTGTCGCCGTCAGGTATTGTCGGAGCTCTTCTCGGTCAATCATCTCCATCAGCTCCTCCCCATGATGCTTTAGGGCTAGCTTCGCGTTCAGAATCTTCTCCTTCTGAACCTGTGCCGCCCTAATCTGCGCGTTGGATAGCTGCCGCCTGGTCGCCGGCTTGTTCAACTGAACCAGTCGAGCGAACGGAAGGGTGTAATCTATATCTTCGATCTTTACGATGCCAGTATACGTTGGCATATGGGCTTCAGCGAGGGGTAGGTCTGGTGAATCAGACGAGGATGATGTAGAAGTAGATGGAGGGTTATCAGCTGGAGGTTGAGAAGATGATGCCATAACTTCAGAAAATATCAAGGAAGTTGAAGGAATATGAACAGATTTAGGGTTCTGAAATTTGGGATTGTAAAGGTTAATCCGATGAGGGGTCTCGAGTATTTATATTCGAGTCCATGCAAGATCAGACGACCAGGATCAACGCTCAGCAAGCGGGGATCGACGGTCATCAGCAGGCCCGGTTCCCTGTGTTGACGAGTGCGGTCGTGCTGACGTGCGTCACGACGTGGAGCTGACGTGGCGCGCAGCAATTGGTGGCAACCAAGAGTCGGACTGCGCAGCCACTGTGCACATTAAATGTGGCATTAAATGCCGCATTAAATTCTCAGGTTCGCACACGCCAAGGATTTGAACAATCCCGCCTTTTCTGAGACAGCTGGTATGACTGGTCATCAGTAGCATATACCAGTTGCATACTTCCCCCTAACTGGTTGGCCTCTTCATCAGTTAGCAACTGATACCACTTGCTGATAGTACTTGCTGCTGGCAAACTTCCATCAGTTATCAGCTGGCAACTGGAAAGATGAAAATTTGAGCGCTTGGACTCAATTTTATTCCGCATAATTTTCTCTTCTCTTGGAATTGGAAGCTGGGACCCAATTTCGCTTCAACTGATGGCCTATGCTGGACACCACTTGTTAGATAGAGATACCACTTAAATAAAAACAACTAAGAGCTTGGACTTAGTCGTAATCAGCGTCCTCCAGAAGATCAAGAACAGAATGAGAGCTGGGACTCATTCTTCCTCATCATTGGAGCTCACATCAATCTCCATAAGACCGAGTTTGATGCACAACTCCTTGAATCTTGCTTCTGGCAGTGGCTTGGTGAAGATGTCAGCCAGTTGATCTTCAGTTCTGATATAGTCCACGCTGACATCCTTCTTCTCGACATGATCACGAATGAAGTGATGTCGAATATCTATGTGCTTGGTTCTGGAGTGATGAACCGGATTCTTCGTGATGCACATAGCACTGTTGTTGTCGCAATAGATTGGAACACAGCCAGTGTCCACTTCATAATCCTCCAGTTGTTGCTTGATCCAAATTATTTGAGCACAGCAACTGGCAGCGGCAACATATTCAGCCTCAGTGGTAGATGTAGCAACTGAGTGCTGCTTCTTGCTAAACCAACTGATTAGCTTGTGTCCTAGAAACTGACACGTACCACTGGTACTCTTTCGGTCAATACGGCATCCAGCGAAGTCTGAATCTGAATATCCAATGAGTGTGAGCTCATCATTTCTGGGATACCATATGCCAAGAGATTCAGTCCCCTTCAGATATTTTACTATCCTCTTTGCAGCTTCCATGTGTGACTTCTTCGGATTTGCTTGAAATCTGGCACACACTCCGACTGAATAAGAAATGTCGGGTCTGCTGGCTGTGAGATAGAGAAGTGATCCAATGATTCCTCGGTAAATGGTAGGATCAACTGATTCACCTTGCTCATCAAGAAATATTTGACAACTGGTGCTCATAGGTATTCTGAGGGACTTAGTTTTCTCTGGGCAATATTTCTGGATTAAGTCCTTCGTATACTTCCGCTGGCTGATAAAAATTCCATCAGCTGACTGCTGGACCTGGAGTCCGAGAAAGTATGTTAACTTGCCCATCATACTCATCTGAAATGATGTCTGCATCAGTTGAGAAAACTTCTCACAAAGAGTTATATTCCTTGATCCGAATATGATGTCATCTACATAGATCTGCACCATTAGCATGTCACCACCATCCTTGAGAAGAAAGAGAGTCCTATCAATCTTCCCTTTCCGAAATCCATTGCTGGTGAGGAATTGTGACAGCGTTTCGTACCAAGCCCTGGGCGCCTGTTTCAATCCATACAGGGCCTTTCTCAGCTTGTACACCTTGGTGCCAACTTCAAAGCCTGGAGGTTGCTCGACATATACCTCCTCTTTTAGCTCGCCATTCAGGAAGGCGCTCTTCACATCCATCTGGAACACTGTGAAGCCGTGATACGCTGCATAAGCAAGGAACAGTCGTATCGCCTCCATTCTGGCAACTGGTGCGAAGGTCTCATCGAAATCGATCCCTTCACACTGCCTGTAACCTTTGGCGACTAATCGAGCTTTGTTTCTGACTACAGTGCCAGTTTCATCTCGCTTGTTCTTGAAAACCCACTTGGTGCCAATCACTGACTGATGTGATGGTCTCTCCACCATGTCCCAAACGTTATTGCGAGTGAATTCTGCAAGCTCCTCTTGCATGGCATTGATCCAATTGGCAGATTCGAGCGCCACTCCTATGGAAGTAGGTTCCATTTGAGAGATAAAACAACTCAGGAGCGCACTGCCGTGTCGAGTCTTAATAGAACTTTCCGGATCACCGAGAATAGCATCAGATGGGTGATCTCTCAGCCATTTGGGAGGACCAGCGACTGCTGGTGCCGGCTGTGAAATAGATTCATCTGGTCTGACGGCTGGTGCTTCCAAGTTTCCACCAGTCGGGGCTGCAACATCAGCTGGTGCTGGACCTTCACCAGTTGGAACAACTTCATCAGCATCACCTTCTGACTGGTTGTCTGAACCTCCACCAACGTTGTCAGCATCAGCTGAAACATCCACTCCAACTGGTCCATCATTGCCTTCTTCTTCAAAAAGGCCAGTAGGGATTCCCCCTAGATTGTTGCTAGGTCCACTCAGGGAGATTGAGTGTAAGGTCTCAGCAAGATCATTTGCATCATCGACTTCCCATTATTATGGATATAACATGGTGAACCGAATGCACGAAGATGAGCTATAGAAGGCTTACGACCAAAGTACACTTCGTAGGGAGTTTTCTGGAGTCTGTCGTTGATCCCGCTTCTATTCTGAGTGTAGCAGGCAGTCACCAACGCTTCTCCCCAGAAACTCTGTCCCAAGCCGGACTCAGCCAGCATGGACCGGACTGCTTCTTTCAGCGTCCTGTTCCTACGTTCTGCCAGTCCATTTTGCTGCGGTTGCCTTGGTGTAGATCTCTCATGCTTGATCCCGGCCTCCGCGCAAAAATCTATCAGCGGACCGTTGCAGAATTCAGTCCCATTGTCCGAGCGAATTCGCTTCACTACTGCTTCGCGCTGCTTCTGCGCTTGGATGATCAACTCAGGAAGAATCACCTTCACCTCATCCTTTGTCCTAAGCAACTTGACCCATGTATAGCGCGAGTAGTCATCAACTACTACCAGCGAATATCGCCTTCCTCCAATGGTTTGCGGCGTTACTGGTCCAAACAGGTCCATATGTAACAGCTCGAGTACCTGACTGGTACTGGGGCAAACAGGTGACTGGCTCTTGAAGGACTTCTTGGTTTGCTTGCCTTGCTGGCATGCCTTGCAAATTCCTTCCTTCTTGAACCCGCCCTTGGGAAGACCATCTACAAGATCATGCTTGGTTAGATAGTTAATAGTTTTGAAATTTAAATGACTTAACCTTTTGTGCCACAGCCAGTTAGTCTCCATGGAGCTGGTGGCTACAAAGCATGTATCAGTCTTCCCGCTTTGCCAGTCAACGACATAAAGGCCTCCTTTCCTGACACCTCTCAGCTTGGTCTCACCAGAATCTTCATTCTTGATCTGGCACCCAGACTTGTCAAACACAATGGTATAACCATTGTCGCACAGCTGACTGATGCTCAGGAGGTTGTGCTTCAGGTTGGTAACAAGGGATACGTTCACAATTCGGACATCATCCTTCTCGATGCAGCCCTTGCTAATAACTCTGCCCTTGGAGTTATCACCAAAAATGACTGGAGGTCCTCTGACCTTGGTGAGCTCAGAAAACAGGAACTCCTCACCAGTCATATGAGCGGAGCAACCACTATCAATGATCCACTCGCTCGACCTCTGAAGCTGACTTGCATGACCTAGTTCCTGCAAGAAAGATAGAATCATTTAGGTCCCCGATCATCAGCGGGTCCTGCAGGGTTAGATCTCTGGATCATTCCTTTCGGAATCCAGACTTGTGTGATCTTCAGCTTGGTGTTACCCTTGCTGACATCACCTGTGGCCTTTCCCTTCCTTTTAAAATAATGCATGGATTTGCTTTTGGAAGGTGTGGCTGTGTGTGCGGTTCCTCTGGAAGTATTCTTCCTCTGAGGGTGTTGGAAACTTCTTTCCGACCGCTTGTGTTGTCTTGGTGGTCTCTGGAATTGTGGACCACGATGATTAGCCTTCCCAGCCCTTGAGAAAAGGTTTTGATTGGGCTCAGGCCTCCGATAGGTATTCCTCCTATCGGGAAATGTCCTTCTCTCAGTGTTTCGCTGAGACTGGAACCCCTTGTAAGTATGCTGGTAACTGGCATACTTGTAAGGTTGTGCGTGGAATCCCTTGACAGCTGGTGCTGGCTGTCGGATTCCACTGGCAGCTGACGCTGACTTCCTTGCCTTAGAATATTTCGGCTTAGTCTGCGTCTTCGGGTGTGCTGGCGTCCTGTCAGCAGAGGATCTTGCCAGTTGAGGATTTTGTCTTGATGACTCACCTATGTATCTGGACTTATGATTCCTATGCTGATCAGCCATTCGGGACTGACTGGTATTACCAGCTGGTGCTGATGCATTTACCAGTTTGCCCTTACCCTTATGAGTACTGATTTGTTCGGGTTGATTTATGCTCAAATCTTTTGTAAATCCCAACCCGGATTTATCAGAAGGCTTTCTCCAATGACTTAGAGCTGCCTCCAAGTCTTTCGAGCCTTTATTTAGAAAATTTATTCTATTTTCTTGCTCCAGAACGAGATTGTGAAAGTTATCTCGTTCAGTTTTTGCAATTTGGAAATCTTGGAGCAATTCAGAATGAGCCTTTTTCAAACTTGCTAGCTCTTCGCTGATGGACCTCGATTTTTCAATCTCACTGGTCAAAACAGTAATTTGACCTTTCAGCGAAGCATTTTCACCAGCCAAAACATTTTTCATTTCATAAAATTTTAAAAATTCATGCTGAAGAACATCTAAAGTGACGTCTTCTGAGTCGGAGCAATGCGACTCAGAATCGTCTATGATTTGTACTGGCATGATATGCAATTGAGGAACTGATTGTACCTCATTATCAGCAGCAAGTGCCAGTTCTTCCTCATTGTCAGCATTTTCTTCAGCTAGCTCTTCTCCAAGAGCTGCCATAAATGCCAGGAGAGCTTCTTCTTCTGACTCTCCATCTGACTCAAACTCCCCATCATCATGATCGGGTATGTCAGGCACCTCCGTCCTGGTCAGCATGGCTTTGGCAACAGCCTTGGAAGCACGCTCTTCAAAGAGCTTCTTTAGCCTTTCCCGCTCATTTTTGTCCACCTGTGGACATTCAAATTTTAAATGATCAGGGGATTGGCACTGGTAGCAAGCGCGGGGAGCTCTCTTGACGAATTTTCCGTCAGTTGAGCTCAGAGATACTCCCTGCTTTGACTTGGCTTTCTCCAGAAGGACAGCCAGTCGTTTCATCTGCTGCTCAAGGTCAGCGATGGAGCTCTCGCTGTCTTTGGAATGAGATCCTGATGCGGACTGGATCTCCTTCGGCTGATTGTGCTGGGCAGCAGGTCTGTCAGCATGGAGGGGCTTCTTGTGCTTCCACTTGAAGTCCTTCTTGACGAAGTAAGCTTCGTCTTGAGCTTTAACGCTGGGGGATCCCATGTTCCTGATGGCCTCATTCTTGTTCACCATCTGGATATCCCACTCGTGTGCCTGCAATTGAGCAAACAACTCCTTGGGAGTCATCTTGGACAGGTCCTTTTCCTTCAGAGCTGTCGTCTTCACGAACCAATCTTCTTTAGGCATCTTGGACAGGATCTTTGAGTTAAGATCAGCATTGTCGTACTCTCTGCCCAGAGACTTCAGCTCGCTGACAATGGCGTTGAATCTCGCCTCCATCTCCTTGATGGTTTCTCCAGGCAGCATCTGGAAGGACTCATACTTGTCCACCGCAACCTGCAATTTGTTGCGTTTCATTTGATCAGTTTCTTGACATA
>JAPKLW010000695.1:277752-298700 GCA_026898455.1 Plectranthus barbatus
AACTCAGGAAGAATCACCTTCACCTCATCCTTTGTCCTAAGCAACTTGACCCATGTATAGCGCGAGTAGTCATCAACTACTACCAGCGAATATCGCCTTCCTCCAATGGTTTGCGGCGTTACTGGTCCAAACAGGTCCATATGTAACAGCTCAAGTACCTGACTGGTACTGGGGCAAACAGGTGACTGGCTCTTGAAGGACTTCTTGGTTTGCTTGCCTTGCTGGCATGCCTTGCAAATTCCTTCCTTCTTGAACCCGCCCTTGGGAAGACCATCTACAAGATCATGCTTGGTTAGATAGTTAATAGTTTTGAAATTTAAATGACTTAACCTTTTGTGCCACAGCCAGTTAGTCTCCATGGAGCTGGTGGCTACAAAGCATGTATCAGTCTTCCCGCTTTGCCAGTCAACGACATAAAGGCCTCCTTTCCTGACACCTCTCAGCTTGGTCTCACCAGAATCTTCATTCTTGATCTGGCACCCAGACTTGTCAAACACAATGGTATAACCATTGTCGCACAGCTGACTGATGCTCAGGAGGTTGTGCTTCAGGTTGGTAACAAGGGATACGTTCACAATTCGGACATCATCCTTCTCGATGCAGCCCTTGCTAATAACTCTGCCCTTGGAGTTATCACCAAAAATGAATGGAGGTCCTCTGACCTTGGTGAGCTCAGAAAATAGGAACTCCTCACCAGTTATATGAGCGGAGCAACCACTATCAATGATCCACTCGCTCGACCTCTGAAGCTGACTTGCATGACCTAGTTCCTGCAAGAAAGATAGAATCATTTAGGTCCCCGATCATCAGCGGGTCCTGCAGGGTTAGATCTCTGGATCATTCCTTTCGGAATCCAGACTTGTGTGATCTTCAGCTTGGTGTTACCCTTGCTGACATCACCTGTGGCCTTTCCCTTCCTTTTAAAATAATGCATGGATTTGCTTTTGGAAGGTGTGGCTGTGTGTGCGGTTCCTCTGGAAGTATTCTTCCTCTGAGGGTGTTGGAAACTTCTTTCCGACCGCTTGTGTTGTCTTGGTGGTCTCTGGAATTGTGGACCACGATGATTAGCCTTCCCAGCCCTTGAGAAAAGGTTTTGATTGGGCTCAGGCCTCCGATAGGTATTCCTCCTATCGGGAAATGTCCTTCTCTCAGTGTTTCGCTGAGACTGGAACCCCTTGTAAGTATGCTGGTAACTGGCATACTTGTAAGGTTGTGCGTGGAATCCCTTGACAGCTGGTGCTGGCTGTCGGATTCCACTGGCAGCTGACGCTGACTTCCTTGCCTTAGAATATTTCGGCTTAGTCTGCGTCTTCGGGTGTGCTGGCGTCCTGTCAGCAGAGGATCTTGCCAGTTGAGGATTTTGTCTTGATGACTCACCTATGTATCTGGACTTATGGTTCCTATGCTGATCAGCCATTCGGGACTGACTGGTATTACCAGCTGGTGCTGATGCATTTACCAGTTTGCCCTTACCCTTATGAGTACTGATTTGTTCGGGTTGATTTATGCTCAAATCTTTTGTAAATCCCAACCCGGATTTATCAGAAGGCTTTCTCCAATGACTTAGAGCTGCCTCCAAGTCTTTCGAGCCTTTATTTAGAAAATTTATTCTATTTTCTTGCTCCAGAACGAGATTGTGAAAGTTATCTCGTTCAGTTTTTGCAATTTGGAAATCTTGGAGCAATTCAGAATGAGCCTTTTTCAAACTTGCTAGCTCTTCGCTGATGGACCTCGATTTTTCAATCTCACTGGTCAAAACAGTAATTTGTCCTTTCAGCGAAGCATTTTCACCAGCCAAAACATTTTTCATTTCATAAAATTTTAAAAATTCATGCTGAAGAACATCTAAAGTGACGTCTTCTGAGTCGGAGCAATGCGACTCAGAATCGTCTATGATTTGTACTGGCATGATATGCAATTGAGGAACTGATTGTACCTCATTATCAGCAGCAAGTGCCAGTTCTTCCTCATTGTCAGCATTTTCTTCAGCTAGCTCTTCTCCAAGAGCTGCCATAAATGCCAGGAGAGCTTCTTCTTCTGACTCTCCATCTGACTCAAACTCCCCATCATCATGATCGGGTATGTCAGGCACCTCCGTCCTGGTCAGCATGGCTTTGGCAACAGCCTTGGAAGCACGCTCTTCAAAGAGCTTCTTTAGCCTTTCCCGCTCATTTTTGTCCACCTGTGGACATTCAAATTTTAAATGATCAGGGGATTGGCACTGGTAGCAAGCGCGGGGAGCTCTCTTGACGAATTTTCCGTCAGTTGAGCTCAGAGATACTCCCTGCTTTGACTTGGCTTTCTCCAGAAGGACAGCCAGTCGTTTCATCTGCTGCTCAAGGTCAGCGATGGAGCTCTCGCTGTCTTTGGAATGAGATCCTGATGCGGACTGGATCTCCTTCGGCTGATTGTGCTGGGCAGCAGGTCTGTCAGCATGGAGGGGCTTCTTGTGCTTCCACTTGAAGTCCTTCTTGACGAAGTAAGCTTCGTCTTGAGCTTTAACGCTGGGGGATCCCATGTTCCTGATGGCCTCATTCTTGTTCACCATCTGGATATCCCACTCGTGTGCCTGCAATTGAGCAAACAACTCCTTGGGAGTCATCTTGGACAGGTCCTTTTCCTTCAGAGCTGTCGTCTTCACGAACCAATCTTCTTTAGGCATCTTGGACAGGATCTTTGAGTTAAGATCAGCATTGTCGTACTCTCTGCCCAGAGACTTCAGCTCGCTGACAATGGCGTTGAATCTCGCCTCCATCTCCTTGATGGTTTCTCCAGGCAGCATCTGGAAGGACTCATACTTGTCCACCGCAACCTGCAATTTGTTGCGTTTCATTTGATCAGTTTCTTGACATAAACTATCAAGATAATCCCATACTCCCTTGGCATTATCAAACTGGAGGGCTTCTTCCATCAGCGACTCTGGAAGAGAAGCCAGGATTAACTCGTGAGCAATGGAATCCAACTGATTCCGCTTCCTGTCCTCAGAAGTCCATTCGTCTTGGGGCTTTGGGATCACAGCTGCTGGACGATCTCCTAGCTGGTGCTGAATCTTGGTTATCTCAATCGGCCCTGTCTCCAGCACATCTTTCATCTCTGGATGGATGCTCTTAAGAGAGATGAGCGACCTCTTCCGCCATATATCATACTTCACAGACTTGTAGTCGAGTAGCTTCGGATTATTCATCTTGATGTACCTGAGCTAATCAAACAGACAAACAGATAGAGAGCACAAGGAAACGCGGATCACGGTCCTAAGCGACTCAGATACGAACGGTCTTTAAGAACATCGCTCTGATACCACTTGTTGGTCCTGGATTATCAGGGTATAACTTGGCAGCGGAAACTGTGTTAATTCGTTTCTTGCGCTCTGCTGGTTACTCAGCTGACTGGGACCTTGTCAGCTGGTAAGTCAACTGGCACTATGAGTACTCAGCTGACTGGCGACTGGCTGGTCAGCTGGTAGCTCAAGACTTAGAATATCTTAGCCTTGTTTGCACAGTTATATCAGTTTTCAGATATACACCAGCACTTGAATGCTGGGTTTCAAATTAGTATGAAAATGCAGAAAGCTGATAAAGACAAAAGGATTTTTATAGTGGTTCGATCAACTGATCTACGTCCACTCTCCAGTCGACTCACTGGAAATTCACTATAAGAGCAATCAGGTACAAAGTTCCTACGATCTATCTCCAGCTGGTAGATGCCCCGTCTACCAGTCCACTGGATCAACCGCTACCGGTCCTTGTCCTTCTTCAGCTCTCGTCAGATGGATGGAGTGCGAGCACGTCACTTCAACCTCCTCCTCTGACTGGTTGGGTGTTGAGTTCTCCCAAGAACGAGTCTTCTCAATGCGGCAAACTGCCCGTAATAACTCAAGTGCTGGCTGGCACAAGAGCTGCTGTGAACTTCCTCGGAGGAGCTGGTAAGATTTCTCAGCCTCCTGCTGGTGAAATCTTCCCAACTGGTGAACAGTAACCAGTCAATAGCTCTACTCCATGCTGATGAACAGTGTCAGCATGAGTCTTTGTCAGTCGCTTTTGCTGGTGAGACTTCTCTCAACAGGTAAGCACATCTCATGCTGGTGAACAGTAGCCAGCATGAGTCTTGATCAGCTACGACTTACAACTCAAAAGACCTAAACAGGACTTTACATTTGAGACTAGAGCTATTCTAGAGACAAACTGACGCTGGTTGGACTTAGGATTTGATCCACCAAAACACTTAAACACCAAATCAAAGATCTAAGCTATCAACTGGGGAAGGGAAACTTAGATAATTTTCCCAACACTGTCACTTTAACCACTATCAGTGGTCGGCATCCACCTCAGACCCAGCTCACGAATATGTCTTTCGTAAACTTTCTGCGGCAAGCTCTTTGTAAACGGATCAGCAAGATTGTCAGCAGTGTCAATCTTCTTAATCAGCACATCGCCCCTCGATACGATTTCTCGTATGATATGGTACTTTCTCTCTATGTGTTTGCTTGCCCTGTGAGACCGCGGTTCCTTTGAGTTTGCCACTGCACCAGAGTTATCACAATAAATTGTGATGCTCCTCGGCAAACTCAGAATCACGCCCAACTCTAAAAGGTAGTTCCGGAGCCACACCCCCTCTTTCGAGGCGTCGGAGGCGGCGACATATTCCGCCTCCATGGTGGAGTCAGCAATGCATTTCTGCTTTGAGCTCCTCCAAGATACAGCTCCACCTCCCAGGGTAAACACATATCCTGAGGTCGATTTCTTCTCATCCTGGTCCCCTTAGAAATCCGAGTCTGTATAACCCACAGGACACAAATCCTCACTTTGATAAACTAGGCAGAAATTCCTAGTTCTTTTCAAATACTTGAGGATGTGCTTTACAGCAGTCCAGTGTGCCTGTCCAGGGTTAGACTCATATCTTGCTACCATGCCAACGGCATAACAGATATCTGGCCTGGTACACAGCATCGCATACATGAGACTACCCACCGCCGAAGCGTATGGTACAAGACTCATTTCGTCTTTCTCCCACCGTGTCGGAGGACACTGCCCACCAGAAAGACGAACGCCATGTCTGAAAGGTAGCAAGCCTTTCTTGGTTGCATGCTGAACCGGGCTATCACAGTATCCACATAGGATGCCTGGGATAAGCTCAATATTCTTCTTTTACGATCTCGTAAGACCTTAATCCCAAGAATGTAGCCAGCTTCTCCCAGATCCTTAATTTGGAACTGTTCGGATAACCAAATCTTGATTTCGGACATCACTCCCTCGTTGTTTCCAAATAGGAGTATGTCATCAGCGTATAGTGCAAGGAAGACCACGCTCCCACTGACACAAAGTCGGTAAACACAACTTTCGTTTTCCAACTGTGCAAATCCTTAGGATTTAATCACATCGTTGAAACGTAAGTTCCACGACCTTGAAGCTTACTTAAGTCCACACAAGGACTTCCTAAGCTTCCAGATAAGATGTTCTTCGCCTTTGCTTATGTAACCCTAGGGTTGATGCATATAGATGTCCCTACCTTCTTCAAGGTAATCGTTTAGAAAAGCGGTTTTGACATCCATCTGCCAGATCTCGAGGTCCATATGCACAGCTATGGCAAGGAGTATCCGGATGGATTTGAGCATGGCTACGGGTGAAAAGGTTTCGTCATAGTCAATGCCCTCTTTCTGACTATAACCCTTTGCCACCAGCCTGGCTTTAAAAGCCGTGATCTTTCTATCCGCCCCTTTCTTTCTTTTGTATACCCATTTGCACCCTATGGCCCTAAAGCCATCCGGCAAATCAGTTTTCTGGTATACATCCATAGCAGTTATGAATTCAATTTCAGAATCCATGGCGACACGCCATTTGGCAACATCCTTGTCTTGCACTGCCTCTTCATAAGTCAGTGGGTCAGAGTCCTCATGTCCGTCTTCCAGGCTCAAGTCCGAAGACTCACCCACGAACATGTACCTTTCCGGCTGGAAAATAACTCTCCCACTATGACGAGGCATCGGTGCCGTGTCAGTAGTAGGTGCAGTGACTTGTGGTCCTGCACCTTGCACTGAAGAACGTGTCTGTGGTGTTGTACCTCTCACAGGTGCACCCACATCTACACGTTCCCCTTCCCTTGGAATTGCATTCTCGTTCTCAATTTCTTGAAGAACGATATCATTGAAGAACGATATCACTCATTGACCTGTGATTACTCACATACTCGTCCTCCAAGAATCTAGCGTTGGTGCTAACAACGACCCTTTGACTCTCAGGACAGTAAAAGTAACCACCTTTCGTTTGCCTGGGATACCCTATGAACAGCATTACTTTTGACCTGCTTTCTAACTTATCTGGTTCCTTCGACAGTACGTGTGCCGGACAACCCCATACTCTAAACTTGCACAAACTAGGTTTGCGACCAAGGAAGAGCTCAGAAGGCGTCTTAGGAACTAATTTAGAAGGCACCACATTAATCACGTAAGCTGCTGTTTCCAATGCGTAGCCCCAAAACGAAATTGGTAAGTTTGCATAACTCACATTGATCTTACCATCTCTAGAAGAGTCCTATTTCTTCTTTCAGCTACACCGTTTTGCTGGGGAGTACCCGGTGCAGTCCACTGGGATGTAATCCCATTTTCTGACAAATATTGCAGGAATTCGTTACCGAGGTATTCGCCACCGCGGTCAGATCGCAGTGACTTGATAGTTTTCCCGACCTTCTTTTCTACCTCAGCAAAGCATTCAGACTTGTAACAAAGCAGGTAAACGTATTCGTACCTTGAGTAATCGTCAATGAAAGTGACGAAGTACTCGTACCCTCCACGAGCCTGCGTGGACATCGGTCCACATAAGTCAGAATGGATCAATTCCAACACTTCCTCTGCTCGAGACTGACTAGCCTTGAAAGGCCTAGTTGACATCTTGCCCTCGATGCAGGATTCGCAGACTTGATAAGGTACAGCCCGGACTAGGTCCAATGTACCGTCATCTGCAAGTCTCTGAATCTGCTTCAAGCTTATGTGACCCAGTCTCAAGTGCCAGAGATATGTAAGATCATCATCAGAAGAAGTAAGTTTTCTCTTCCTAGGATTATCAATTACGGATGAATTACATGCAATACTTGCGGAAGACTTATGATTACAGTTAACAACATAGAGAGAATTATTCAGCATTCCACGACAGATAACACCGTTATTACCAATGACAGAAACACCACTATAAAAAATAACTGAATATCCATCAACATAAAGTTTGGAAACTGAAATAAGGTTCCGCCGAAAATCCGGCACATACAAAACATCTCTCAATGTTAAAACGGAATCATCAAAGTACAAGGTGAAATCTCCAATGGCAGCTGCACTCACTTGTGTTGCGTTCCCCATCGAGATGGTAACCTCGTCATTCTTCAGCACCCCCCTCGGTGTGAACCCCTGCAAAATGTAACAAACATGATCAGTAGCTCCAGTATCCACTACCCACGAATGAGTAGAAACCGATGCTAAACATGTTTCCGTTACAAATGCAAATGACGTACCTTGTCCCTTAGCTTTCGGACAATCCACCTTTCCACATCCAGCACACTCGTTCTTCTTTGGAGTGACTTTGGCTCTCTTCCCCTTCCTAGACTTGCTATCACTGCCTATTTTCCTGAACTTGCTCTCAGCACCATCGTCTCCAACCTTAGAGGTTGTCGAACCAGTGCTAGAGCCAGACAGAACAGGTATCCGTGCTCCCATGGTAGACTGCTCCACTACAAGATCCTCAAGCAGCTCATGCAGAGCATACTCTCCCTTTGCAGCAGCAACTACCTTAAAGTCATGATAGGATTCCGGAAGAGAATTCAAGATAATATCAATCTCGCCTTGCGCACTGATATTACCGCCCTGCACAGTAAACTGTCTCATGAGATCAATCACAGACATCATGTGCGTAGTCACTGAACTATCCTCAACCATCTTTTTGCACACAAGATTGTGCACAAGCTTACAGTTAATAGTTCGCTCCACTTTGCCAAAAGCCGTTGAGAGTTCCTTCCAAAGCTCTCCAACTCTTTCGAGGTGTTCATACTTATGCCTTAACTCTCTAGACAGGGAACCCGTGATGAGCCAGAAGGCAAACTCATCAGCATCCTCACATCTGTCATAGAATTCAAGCTCAAGTTCGCACACACCTCTTTGAGAACGCAACAGTGGATCCATGTAAAGAACATGTGCTTGATTTTTCAGATAAAGGATGTGTTTGATGCAGAAACTCCATTCATGGAAGTTCGGACCAGTTAGAGGATTGAGAGCAAGTATATGATCGACAGTAGACATAGACATATCTGAAACAATAAAAATCTTAAATAAGAACATACATGTTGAACTTCGAAAACAAATGCATTGAAAACCTTTTAATAAATCAAATACAAATGTTTTCCACTAATTGCCCAAGAGTTCCCACCGCAAGCTACACTCGTAGACGTTTACGATGTCACCCTCAACCAGAACTGCGGGTTTTAAGCCCCAATCCATTTAATTTCACTACCATGTCAGGATGCTTTTGACACTAGAAATTAATAATTAGTGAAAACCTTAGACCAAGCTATCTCTCAAGAATAGGGATGCAATTCTTGCATTATATTCTAAGATGCTTCTAAGCAATTAACCACAAATTTAACTCCGGCCAAAAGAGACAGTTTAGCATGGCACGTAACCATACCGCACAACCCTTAAAGCTTTTGTTATCTATAATTTAAATCAATCCTAGAATACTTGTGAAAGAGGTCTACGCAAGCTACACTCGTAGACGTTTACGCAAAGCCCTCCCACTATTCACATAATTTAAATTGTTTGTCTAGAAATCCCAACAAATGTACCCATGCACCTCCGGGAACTAGCAAGCTACACTCGCAGACGTTTACTAAAACGAGAGATACACTTACAGCCTAGGACCGCTTTGTGGAGGTCTATTGATTTTAATTAAAAAATCTGCTTAGTATTTTTCTTTTGAAAGGTTTCTTTATGCACACACATAATTTCCTTTTGTCATTATATTTTTCAAATTTTTGCATGTAATTAAACAAGCCCAAAAATTCCCAAAATATAATCCAACAAAAGAAATTAATCACATAAGCATGCTTGGAAAAACTGTAAATAATAAAAGCAGTAAAACATGCTTTTCCTATTATCTACACATGCTTAAATTGCGCACATAAATAAATCACATATCATACGAGGACAATTAAGGCAAACAAAAATTCCTCGTGGCCCCACAAAATAGAAAATAATATCTATCTATTACAAATTTGAATTTTGAATTAATTTGGATAAATCCAAATCTTTTCAAATCTTCAAGGGCCTTCAAATCTGGATAAACCAAATCTTTTGGATTTTTAGGCCTTTGTGATCTGATGATTTGCCCTAACCCTAATGCAAACCTTAGGGTTTACACAGGATTGCACAAACCACAAAAACACAAGCCACCGCGACGGGACAGCAGCAGCCGACGACAGCCGAAGCCGCTGCCGACGGCCGCCGCCGCGCCCAGCACCGCCGCGCGCACTCGCCCAGCAGGCTCGCGCGAGCGCGCGCACCGCCCCCGCGGCTCCATCCGCGCGCAGCCCGCGCGCGCCCTGCGCCGCGTCCAGCCACGCCGCCGCCCACCCGCGATGCATGCCCTCGTGTGCCATCGCCCGCGCCGCCGTCGTCGCCCGCGGCTGCACGCGCGCGCGGCCTCCTGCCGCCGCCGTGAACCGCCCTTTGTCTGCTCCGTCTTCGTTCTTCGTCCTCGACCCGTCCAATTACAAAATTTGACAATTACAGAAAATCTATTCTATTACAATTATCAAATCTACACTAATCACGGATTTTCTCGTGATTTTACAAAACAATTAAGCCCTACACGGATAAACCACCGCGGGCTGAATCAACGGGTTGCCGCGAGGAACAAAAACCAAACATCCACAAAACAATAAATTCATACATGCATATCGAATTTAATTATGAACAACAGAGCCATAAATCAGAAACCTGGCTCTGATACCAATTGTAGGGTTTTCCGTGAACCGAATCACCAAAACCAAACTGAACCGGATCGATCTATGGATATTGCTCACAATTACAATTCTCAAAACCCTAGCATGCTCCTATAAATTTAATACGAAGAATTGTGGATTTAGGGTTTACCGTAACTCCGTCGAGTCTGAACCGATCTTTCGCGTTTGAATTCCAAATCTCAATTCAACCACGCGATCCGATTTAATCTGCGGAAACATAAATTAGAGACCTAATTTCTTAGAAAAAATCAAAACAGAAAGAGAAGGAAGAAAGAAAATATGTTCTCCAGATTAGATCTTCAGGGCTGTGTCCCAATGCTGTTCAGATCTACTACTGGTGAGGACTCCGTAGATCTGTATTCTGAGCAGGACCAGAATCAAAATTCTCCTCCTTTGAAACCCCAAAATCGGCGCCTCCCTCTCTCTCTAGGGTTAGTGTGTTTCAACTGTCTTATGACTTATGAGAGAGAGCTGTCTATTTATAGACCTAGGGTTGGAAACCCTAATGGGCCATTTTGGGCTCAATTCAGCATATTTAATTGGGCCAGTCCTCGGACCTAATGCAAATAATAAAGTGGGCCTATATTTAATTAATTCCCATGTCCACAACCCAGGACACAATTAATTAATTAATATTAATTCTTTTTCACCACATAATTAATACTGACCTACCCCTTTATTACCACGTTATGAGAACGAGCTGCATTAATTGAGAATCCCCATATTTAAGGTTACCGGACATCCATTAATTAATCGGAGCCTCTGACAAGCTCTAACTACAATTAATTAATATCTTATAATTCCTGAGTAGTATCAATCAAATCTTATCACTCGTGCCTGAACTTAATCAGCCTGCAGAACTTTGGCACGATGAATGTTATTGAGCTCCTCAGGGAATGTCCCCATCCTATTACTCGGATATGGTTACCTAAGTTCAGTCTCAGGCGATACTACACGAACTGCTGTTACCCAAGATGCGGATATACGAGCACGTTACTTAGGCTCTCCACCATGGCAAGTCAAAGCAACAGTCAACCCGTGCAAACCCCTGAACCTTCGTTAGGGTTTGGACTCAATCAATATAACGAGATCTTTTATTCGCTGATGTCAGACAGACGAATATATCTCACTGCGGTCCATCAATACGCCACCTCTGCGTACGAGCATGTCAAGTAACCAAGACAGACTACTTATTTCGACAATGTTGCAGCCATCCGGACAGACGTATCCTCATACGTTGTCTCGGCTGTGATCAGGTTTATGTCTCACTAGCTCAAGTGATCATACTGTCTTCTGCGATCTACAACACGCCGTATGATCGTCCCTATCGGTGAGACAAGAGGATACCATTGTTCATACATGTAAGATTGTTAACAGATAGGAGAAATAAACCGTTGTATACTCATTGTAATAAATGCTTTCAGTATACAAAACCCATCAATACACATATAAAAGGATAGTACGAACTTCATCTCACAAACAATGAATATATTCATACGCTAGAAACCTGAAATCTCCACGCTCTTACCGTGCTTTTAACCCGAGATCGAAGCTATCTAAGTTTGAGATCCAAAGTTCAGTTATTCTCTAAGATAGCTAAACTGGAGATGACTTCTTGTTCATCTTTAGAAGTCGAGAAACACCAATCTCACATCTCAACGTTCTGTAGAGAACTAAACATCACAACTCATCGAGTCTTCAAGCCTGACAACGTGTTTGTGATAAAGCCTGTGAAGACTTAAGTTAGCCGGTGGAGCTAGCGGACTCGTTAGATATAATGTGCTCGTGGTAAATTTCATTACTTGAAGCTGCTTAGAATTTGGAGGACAAAGAAGCTTCCCGAAACCAGAAGAAATTCAATTTCGTTATGTTGTAAACTGTACTTAGTGATTTCGTATAGTTGGATTAAAGAGTGGATATAAAATCTTTTGTATCTGAACCACTATAAATCTTGTATTATTTATTGCTTTATATTTTGCTTTCTTATTTATTTGAGACCCAACAATTAATTACGTTGTCGGTGTATTACTTGAATCAATTTAAAAATATCTTAACCAATAATAAATTTATAAAATCCTAAATAACTTGAGAAAAAGTTAGTTTTGACCAATGCCTTTAACAGTTTCATTGTATTTAAACTAATAAATTTGTGACCAATAATATTTGAGTCCAGAATATTTTAATGTATTATGTACTTATCCAATCTTAACAAATTGTGCAACTATTGTATCGACTTAATAATAATAAACCGTTATAGGAGTTGTCAACCCCGAAATAAAGGTATATATAGGGGTGACAATTTTTGATCCGATCCAATAATCCGACACGAATCCGAATGATAATAACGGATACAGATTGAGGCTTATCGGATATGGATTCTTATCGGATCGACACGATAAGGACACGAAAATTTCGGATCGGATTCGGATTGGATACGGATCAGATTGGATAATTCATTAAATGGATCGGATTCGGATCGGATACGGATATCCGTTAATAAATTAATAAAAATTATTTATTTTTTAAATATAATAATTAATTAATTGATTTTGATATATTAATATAGATTTAAAGTTCTTTCAAAAACACAAATCTCTTGGTTCTTCATTGTTCGTGTCTCATTTTATTAATTCATCACCAAAAAATATATTTATTTATCTATTAATTATATTTTTTAATATTTATTTTCTTCTACAATCAAAATTTAATAACTTTCTTTTTTTCTCAACTTCAAGTTTTCAATTAAGTTGTATCAACGGATTAACTAAAATGTGAGATCTTAAATTTTAATGTTGATGAAAGTATTGTAGATTCTCATTTATTGTCTCAACTCTTTCAATTTCATCATGATAGATTAAAAGTATTTATTATAATTTATTTTATTTGTTATAAATCTTAAAGTTTTAATTAATATTTTTCTCCCTCAAAATTGTAAGTTTTAATTGATCAGTATTTAGAAACGAACATGTTTGACCACTAGAATTGGAATTTAAGATTTATCTATGTATTTTCGAATATTTGATTGAGGATTTTAATTCCAAATGAAGTTGCAGTTTTATTTATTTAGCAAACACATTATTTGAACAATCAAATATGAATATTTTGCATTATCTTATCAAAATTTTATTGGATTATAATTGTGTTTATTGAAATAAATTTTTATTGAATTAATCCGATTTGGATTCTTATCGGATCTTTATCGGATCGTATACATAACGGATCATTTAGATTGGATACTTATTGGATCCTTAACAGATACGAATCGAATTCGTACAGATACGAATTTGACCTTAACGGATCGGATCAATAACGAATTGACACGATAAAGATTCGATCCGCACGAATTGCCACCCCTAGGTATATGGATTCAATTACCCAAAATTTGCATTTCGAGTTTTTTGTGAAGCTTTATTTATTTAAAAATATTCACATAATAACGCTATAAAAGATGTATGAATTATTGCATATATACAAAAAAAACACCGTATTTTCTTCTATTTATACTTCTACTTTAATTAATTATAGAAGTTAAAAATTTATGATATTATAAATATATATATATATATATATATATATATAATTTAACACTTATTATTGCATTTTTTCAATATCTTATTTATATTTTAAATTCATAATAAGAGATTGGGCTCAATATAGGCCCACGAGCTTAGAAAACTTCCAATAGCGAATCCTACAAATAGATTTAAGTTTTCCTATATTCGAAAAGAAGAAGAGAAATTACCACTCCAACTCCGCCGCCGTCGAAGGCAAGGATCGTCGCGGTGCTCGAAAACGAGCAACCACCACCATCTCAATTTACTCCGGCTTTCTAAGCTACACGGTGATCACTTACTCCAATTTTTTTGCTTATTTTAATTTTCAATGTATCTAATATTTGCACGGCGATAACGGTAAACTCGTATGCATACTCATTGCTTAACAGCGATGAGAATTTCGAAGGGAGTGAGTTCTATGACCAACACGTGGGGAAGTTTTGATTTACGCGAGTTTTTGTTTGGAGACAAATACGTAGCGATAGAGTATTGAATTTTAAACTGAGTGTGCTTCCTAGTTCCTGCTCTAATTTTCCCAAATTATTAAACAGAATCAAGTAAGAAGCAGAAGCACCAAAAAATCCTTTACCAATTAGAATCCAGCAAAACCCTAGCTGTATTCAAAATCGAAATATGGTTATATTTTTGAATTTATGTTGTTTAATGCTCCTATGTGATTTATATTTACTGCTATTTGTTTTGTATACGCTTCAGGTTAGCGTTATTCTTGGTAGATGATGGAGGGTTTGTGCTTTGACGAGATTATCAAGGTGTTCAATATCGATAGCCAAGTAGTTTATGACAAAGGTAAATAATAAAAGAGAATATCTTTATTCAATTTCTCATTCATTTATTAGTATCTGATTTCTATGTTTTCTGAGCAAATAAATTCTAATCATGAAAGTTCGTCTTAAAATTGTTATGAAGGAGAAAAAAATTGTTGGTTTGAGCTGATGGATGCTGGGTATGACTCTTGCAGTTTCACGAATAATTGCAAAAAGTGAAGACGAGGGCTTTTACTTGGAATTAGATGTGCACAGTGGGTTGTATCCTATGCTTCCTGGCGAGAAATACAGAATGTTGATTTCGAAATCTCTGTTTATGAATAGTTCTGAGGTACAGGTCCCTCCCATGGTTTCCACGTGAATACCATTTTATTGCATATGAAATGGTAGAATAGGAGTGCTGGTAGATTTCTGTGATGTGAATCTATCTTGCAAAGAAACTCAATATAGTTTAAGCATATATGCTGGACAACAAGTAGAGTGCTTGAAATCGTTTTTGTATAGTGAACTGGTGGAAACTCAAAACATAATTCAAGAAATAGAATAGGGTGTACAGTTATGATTTTTTTTTTCAATTTCAGTATTGGTACTCTGCTACATTGCTGGATCAACGAACCTACTTATAATGAAAAGCATTCAGTGTTCCACAATATCAAAATCTTTTGCATTAATCTCTTCTAATCACGTTCTTTCATAGCTAAGGAATAAGCATGTTTATTCAATAATTTAGATAATGTTTTCTGTTGTGTTGTATTAAGTATTACATTTGACTGGAGAGTCATTTTAACTTGCAGTTCTTGTCCTTCTATTGCAGGGGATACCAACATCACTAGCAGACAAGTTTGAGTATGTGATGCATGGTATCCTGTATAAGATGGCTGAAGCTAAAGAAAAGACAGGAGATGGGAGCCATGATGTTAAAGTGTATGAATGCTCAACTCTCTGGTTAATGAAAATTTCTCATATTGTTCAGTTCTGGTATTGTAAGCTGAGTTCCTTGATTGTTAGTATGTGAAAGTCATTGTAAGTTAGAAGTTCTTTGCTTGCAGAGCTATTTTAAAAATAGGAGCCTCCTCCTGTTGGAAGTAACTTATGCTCTCTGCAGCATCGGAACTGCTTCCTTTTTTTTTTTTTTTTTTGTTTAATGTCAGATTTAATTAGACTCTTATATGATTTTTTGGTTCGTGACAGGGAGGTATATGTTTCATTTGGGGGACTTCAATTGATGTTAAAAGGTGATCCCTTGAAGATGCATAAGTTCACTGTTGATGAGAAGTTTTATCTTCTCTTGAGAAAGATCTGATAATGATGTGCTAGTTGTGAAAGAGTTTATAATTTGGAAGATTGCCTTTATTTTGTTTGTGAAATGGTAGTTAGCACTTCTTGTTACTTCTAGTGTTGCAAATACAAAATATTGCACTCAGTCCTACTTATTTTTTGAATGATTTTGAAATTGATTTTAGAATGTCTTGTTACATGTAATTAAATATTCTGATTTTTGTTGGACTTCATCGTGGGCAAAAAAGATGGTAAACCAATTACTCCTATTTTGTTTGTCTACAATTAAGGAGCCTTTTTAAGGAAAGTGAGAGAGTTCTATCCCTTTCATATTTAAGGGGCTGTTGAGAATCGTATTTATTCATAAAGTTGCTAAAAATGGTATGGAAATGATTGACACGAACTCACTCCCTAAAGCAATTTTCTAACATCTGATGTGAATTCATTTTTGAAGATTCTTTAGCATTAGATTCAATCTCTTATTGTATACATACTCACGATTTTGAAACAAGAATTTTCCTCGTAGAAACTGCATTTTCTAATCCCTCATGATCAGGCCATCTACATTGCTCTACATCTAGCTGTCATTTTCCTCAGCATCTAAAACAATAAACCAAAACGAAGAAAATCAAGGATCAAACAACCATCAACACATTAGATAAAATGAATTAGTTTGATATTCATACATATACATGAACCAAGTAGTGATCATGACTAATTCAACGACATCATAAATTCATGGTCAGCATCATCTTCAACTGCATCAGCCTCAAATGATAAATACAAAGAATCAACCTTTTAATCCCCACTAATCCTACGACAAGCCAAAAAAATCAACCGCCGACTTGCCCAAGATGCTAGCGAACTCATTGAAGCTGATGACGCCGTCGCCGTTGGTGTCGGCCTCCTGCATCATCTCGCTCAGCTCGCGGTAGGAGAGGGGGTGCCCCATCTTCGCCATCTGCCCCGCCAGCTCCGCCGCCGTGATGAAGCCGTTGCCGTCGCGGTCGAAGGAACGGAACACCTCCATGAGCTGATCTTGATTGATCAAAACTTCCTCGTTCATGTCGGGCAGAATGGCTTCCACCAGCTCCTCGAACTCGACGAGACCATTGCCGTTAGCGTCCACGTTTGCCAGAAGGCGGTGGATTTGGTCGCCGGTGGGCTTCAGGCCTAGCGAGCGGAGGAGGGCGGCGAGCTCCAGCTGCGTCAGGCTGCCGTCGTGGTCCATATCGAACCGGGCGAAGATGGCCCGCAGCTGGTCAAGCTGATCGGATTCCACCATGGTGGTGGTGGGAGGGGGAGCCGGCCGGGACAGAGATTGCGTGAATTTCTGACTAAAGAGATGGGATTTGTTAGCTTTTGCAACGTTTGAGGCTGTTTCTAATATTAGATTGGTTGGTTTGGTTGATCTTGAATATTATCGACGTGTGTGAAAAAGAAAGCGCGTGAAGGAAGACGGTGACTTTGGAAATTTTTATATATCTTCTTCAAATTTGACCTATTCTTGGTAACTTTTTTTTTAATCTATAAAAGCCTTATAATCTCTTAATTAGAAATACGTATTCGTGCATGTTGAATTATTATCATGTCAAGAGATTATTATGCTCGTACCCATTATTATTCTATAGATTTTTATTATGAGAAATTTTTTTAGTCCTATGTATATATAGAGTTGAAAATTTGTGCGTATCATGTCCATATTATAATAGTATTTGTGTTTAAAGTTCAATAGATCGTGTTATATTTACATTTAGAACTTAACGAGCCATATAGTACTCATATTTATTATTATAATGATATTTAATAGGAGTAATATATATTTAGTGACTAAGAAGTAAATTCAATGAACAGGGCATTGAATGTGGCCGAGTCTTGACTACTTGTGTAATTATAATATTCACTTACACCTTAGATCTCCTAGTTGCGCCTTGTTTACATTTGACCAAAACAAAATATTCTTTTAGTGAACTCCACACCAAGAAATGAGTTAGAATGAAAAAAGGGTTTGAATAATGCAGCCAAAGCTGTAGCTGCACTCAGCTGCTATGATCAGTATCAGTATCAGAGAGCTTTGCATTAATGTCACCTTGATTGACGAACGCCAACCTACGCAACTCTTGTATAAGTGAAGAGTCCTCCATCGTAGAGCTTTCCACCACATTCGAATCCGAGGGTCCCGCCGGGTCCAATATTGTCACCACCTGAAAACAAACACAACAACATTATTGCCACGCAATGCATGCATGCATGAAATAAATGATTTCTTTCAACAACCGTGTCCATCTTAGGTCTGTTCATGGATTCACGACGCACGCACTTCCTCGCAGCTTCAATCATCCGAAGCATCTCTCTCTCATCGTACTGCCCTCCCAGCCTCGGATCCGCCAGCTTGCTCACGTCGTGCGTCTTCATTGCTTCACATAGTAAAGGCCTAGCCTGTTTGAAACTGATTGATCAATCTTCCATATGCATGAACTAGAACTAATATATGTTGTGTTGTGTTGTGATAACTTACCCATTCAACTAGGCCCTCTGACTGCATGGGATCAGAATTTTCTATAGGCTTGCGACCAGTAATCAGCTCCAGAAGCACCACTCCAAAGGAATAGACGTCCGACTTTTTACTCAACTTCGACGTCGATGCATATTCAGGAGCCAGGTACCTGAAAATAACCTAATGCTCATTCATTCATCCATGCATGCTTCATTGAAATATAGTACTTAACTTACCCAAATGTCCCAATAACATTCGTGGTAATATGATTTTTCGAATCCGGTTGCTCTTTAGCCAGTCCGAAATCAGAAACCTATAGCCACAACTCAAGCTAATTATGTATATATTTTCATACATTCAATGTTTTTTACACATATGTTATGTACCAGAGGTTCAAAGTTGGCGTCTAGAAGAATGTTAGCTGACTTGATATCTCTGTGGATGACACTAGGTTTGCCTGAACACTCACCAAAATCAAAGTGATGTTTTTGCAATCAAAGTAATGTGTGGATAGAGATGTAAAAATAATAAAGCTTCATTACAGTCTTCGTGAAGGTAAGCTATTCCACGAGCTGCACCCACAGAGATCCTTAAACGCGTACCCCAATCAAGAACAGGCTTGCCTTGACCTGAAAAGAGTTATCAAGAATTACTCATGACAGAGAAACACATGATATACCCTTAAAGACTCAGAATTAACTGGGTACCGTGAAGGTGGGAGTGGAGACTATTGTTAGGGATATAGTCATATACAAGCAGCCGTCTGTCTTCGTCTATGCAATAACCGACGAGTGTAACCAAATTGCGATGGTGTATGCGACTTATTATCTCAATCTCAGACGTAAATTCTCTGTCTCCCTGCTTTCCACCAATCTTTAGCTCCTTCACTGCTACATCCTTACCATTTTGAAGAACTCCTTTGTACACGCACCCAAATCCACCTTCTCCCACGAGATTATCCTTTGAAAACCTATTTGTTGCACGGGCTAGATCTTCATAGGTGAAGTATAAGACGGTCATGGTACTAGCCTTATGGGGTGAAGGGGTGATAACTGGGCCAGGGCCTGCAGGGCACATGGCAGATAACTTGTTGAATAATTAATTATCATTTATATGTAATTGAGAATATTTTTACCTGATTCAAGATTAGGGTTTGGATTATTTTGAGAAGCTTGCCTTCTCCTTCTTCTGAAACAGCATACTATGGCTCCAAGGATAGAAAGGAATAATAATAAACCACATGCAGCTATAGCAATTGCAGTTTCGCTCTCAGAACCAATGCCCCCATCGTTAGGGGAATTTGGAACTTTTGGTTTACTGGAATTACCAATGCTGGGAGTGCGGGGAAGAGGATGGGATGGCCGTGATCGGATGGGGGGAGGAGGTGGTGCTTTTATTGTTGAAATTGGTGGAGGTGGAAACGGTGATGGAGGGGAACTCTTAGGGGGTTTTGTAGCAGGGGGTGGAGGCGGTGGTGTGGCGGCAGGAGGAGGTGGAGGCGATCTTGAAGGAGGAGTTGGAGTGGTGGAAGGAGGTGATTTAGAAGGTGGAGGTGGTGCGGTGGCAGGAGGAGGCACAGGTGATCTAGAAGGAGGAGGCGGTCTGGTGTCAGGAGGAGGTGGTGCGGTGGCAGGAGGAGGCACAGGTGATCTTGAAGGAGGAGGTGGAGAATCTATGGTCTCAGGAGGAGGTGGTGCGGTGGCAGGAGGAGGTGGATGTGATCTTGAAGGAGGAGGTGGCGGAGGTGATTTAGAAGGTGGAGGTGGTGTGGTATCAGGAGGAGGCGGTGCGGTGGTAGGGGGAGATGGAGAGTCTGCAGGCTCAGGAGGAGGGGTTGTGGTGGCAGGCGGAGACAATGTTGGGGATGGAGAAGCCATGGATAGGGGTGGAGGAGATGGAGAAGAAGGAGAAGGAGCGTGCAGACTGAGTTTGTTAGAGTTGGAGGAAGTGTTTAAATATAAATTCTTTAGTTTTGGGGCTATTTTTTATAAAATTATTATTATAATTTATATTGAAATTGATTTGAAACTTCATTCAAATTAATATTAAATTATTTATATTCAATAGTGCATGCATGCAAAATAGAAAAATAAATGCATGGAAAAACAGAAAGTTAGTTATCAGTTTTAGATTAACAAAAAGTTGTTTATAGTTTTTGTTATAACTACAACTTCTGCAGTTCTTTGAGTTAATAATAAGAACCATATTTCTTATTCGTATTTATTTTGAAATTAGGTTAGATTTATTCATTAAATTTAACCTAATTTAACAATTAATCTAATATAAGATATTTTATTTTTCAATGCGTCTATTCCCTAAATCTCATCTTAATGGTTAGTTTGTAGTAGGACTTTCATTTCATAAACACGAATAAAAAATTCACAAGCACGAATATAATTATGTCTTCCATGCTACTTAGTATAAGTTAAGTATATTGGAAAAAAATATTGTATTGCATGAATTAATTACGCAATAATGACTAATTAAGTTATTAAAATTAGTTTAGCAATTTACGAAATACAATAAATAAATTCACTACAAAATTTTCGCAGATTAGGTCTTCAAGTACAGTGATCGCTAAAAATTATTAACGACTTAGCAGAGCTAATAATAAGCGGCAAATAAAATTATGGATTCCACAAGGAATGAAATAACGAATATCTTAAGTATTGAATTACAGCTTCTCGGAAGATTGTTTGAGGCAATCAAATTTTGAAAATGTTTGGTATCATTAACTTCGAAAACTAAATAGAAAACAATTTTTCAATTGAGTAAAACTTATCACCAACAGAGCAATTTAATGGATTTTTCAAACAAATGCGAGAATTCAGATTC
>JAPKLW010000695.1:300934-332709 GCA_026898455.1 Plectranthus barbatus
GATTGCTGAGTCCCAGCTCTCAGCAGTCCGGATGATCAGTAAAATGGAATATTGAATTCAGCAGATTAAGTCAAGTGATTGCTAAGTCCCAGCTCTCAGCAAAAGGAAAGAAGACTGCTGAACCAATATAAATCTGAATCAATCTTGGGAAATTGATCAGATATGGGAATAAATATCGGAATAATCAACCGACATATCAATCAAGATCATCATCAAGATCGAAGCGAAGATACATATTCACTATCATTACCGAAGATTTTGTTCAAAGGCTCGAGATGATTCAGTTTTGAAAATAGCCGCCACGTGGAAAGGCTATAGCAAAACCGTTGGTTTCCTAGGCAGACGAAGTAATGAAAAGACCGAGTCTCTAGGAGAGGTTGCGTTTGTTTAAGAGAAGATCTCTTCCTCTAGAAATTCATATCTCCAAACCTTGAAACCCTAGATCTATCTTTTGCCTTCATTCCCATCTTTCCAGAAACCCTGCTCGAAGAAATCAGAAATGTCGACCTTTATCATTTCACCAAAATACCTTCAGAATGGTTTCGAGCAACGTGACTTGGAAATATCCAAATTGAGAGGAAGGTTTGTAATCTTCACAGAGATCACATCTAAGAAGATTCTCTCAATTCTTGGTTCACCTTGGACAATGAGTTTTCTCATATTAGAACCGAATGGAGATAGGCGGTCCTTTCTGTCAGGCCATGACAGTTTTCTCATTGGTGAGATAAAAACTTGTCAGGTGGGCCTGAAGATGGATATTCCTTAGTCACAAGGAATGGGAAAGCCCTCTTGGTTCCAGTCAACCAAGGTCTTCAAGGGCCCATTCAATTTCTTCCCATCTCTTCTTCCAGGATCAAGCTTCATAGCCATGGAGAAGAAGAAGAGATCATGTGAAGGCTCTCAGATAGAGTACTTGCAACAAGAATCATCTACTTGAAATCTGACAAACTAGGAGAAGCTCGTGAATGGTGATGTCCTTGAAAGCAGCATGACATTCAGAGCTAGAAGATTTGAAGTACGCGGACAGAGCAAAATCTGATCTGAGCAGACAACAAAGATTTGATGGAAATCAGATGTTTCCTTAAGGCTTAGACAGACTCTCTGCACAATAAAAATGAGTTATCCACAACAAGCAGGAAGATGAAGAGTTGCTTGTGGATACCTCACAACACATTGCTGCGGAAGCAAGGTGGCTTGCATCAATGAGCTCGGGAAAAGACCAAGAAGGGGTAGATCTAGCAAAGGCGTTATTGGAGTAGTCTGAAGACAAATTGATCATTGTAAACTTGTAGTATTATACTTTGCGAAGTGTAACTCTTGTGAATCAATGATATCAATAAATTTCTCACTTTGAGAACAATAGTCTGTTGTCTCAAACAAAATAATCGCCTAACTGACAATGCTGGATCATTACACTCCTTTTGTAAATAAACCTATCAAAAAAAAAAAAAACTATGATTTTCCCTGAAAAATTTGAAGAAATGAAAAGGAAAATCAAATGGAATTTCTTAAAGGTCTTCCCAACCCCGTCGGAAGCAGAGTGCTTGAATGGTGAAAGGATGAATAAATTCATGCAATCTACACTCCGCTAAACTGTTGAGTCCAAGCTCTCAGCAGATTCCCGACAAATGCTGAGGATGAGCTCTCAGTAAAAGGACTCTTGAACTTGAGAGGTTTATTGAACATAGAGAGTCCAGAAGAGCTGCTGAATCCAAGCTTTCAGCAGATGTCCGGTGTATACTGAGTCCAAGCTCTCAGTTGATTAATGAAGACTGCTATTTCAGAATAGCAGATAGACCGGAAAATAGCTTACTGAGTCCAAGCTCTCAGTAACGAAGACTCTTGCTTCTACATGGATCAAAATTTTAGAAGAGTCTATTTTGTCTACTGAGTCCAAGCTCTCAGTAAGATCCCGAAGAGCTATAAATAAGCTCTCAGAAAAGTTCAGAAGATAGCTCTGAAGACTGTGAGAATGCTGAGTCCAAGCTCTCAGAAAATTGTTAGCATCTATTGAACAAAGGACCACAAAGACAGAATGTTGAGTCCAAGCTCTCAGCAGATCTGGTCCAGAACTATGTCACTCACCTCAAAAGAAAAAAGAGAATGTTGAGTCCAAGCTCTCAGCAGATTAGGTGACATGTGACAGTACTCATCAGAGATACAATTGTATGCTGAGTCCAAGCTCTCAGCAAATGCCTTTCACATTGTTGAATGATTTAACACGAACGAACTTGAGTGTTGACCAGCAATAAGGAGACTGTTGATTTAAATATATCTCAAAAGGCGGGATTATCTAATGATAAAGAAACTGCAGAGTTTGCTTTCATTACAAAGTAACTCCTGCACAGGGTGGCGACGAATGTCAAGACGACACGTCAAGCACAACCACGGTTCTGACGGAAAAGGAACATAAGGCGAACCATCACCAACTGCCCAACCGTAGATTCATCCATATCAGAAGAGAAGATCCAACCGCTCACAGTAAAAGCCGGTTAACGAGGGATCATATATAAGGAAATTGTAGGGTTTTCCCGTGAACCAAATCACCAAAACCAATTTGAACCGGATCGATTTATGGTTTTTATGCATTATTAAATACAAGATAAAACCTAGCATGCTCCTATGAATTTAATACAATATTGTGGATTGAGAATTACCGTAATTCCGTCGAGTCTGAACCGATCTTTTGCATTTGAATTTCCAACTTGAATTCAACCACGCAATCCAATTTTATCTGCGGAATAAGAAATTAGATCTCTGATTTCTTAGAATAAAAATCGAAAACAAAAGGGAAGAAAGAAATTTGTTGTTCTCTAGATTAGATCTTCAGATCTGTGTCCCGGTGTTGATCAGATCTACTACTGGTGAGGACTCCGTAGATCTGTGGCTTGAGTAGGACCAGAATCGAAATTCTCCTCCTTCTGACGATGAAGTCGGCACCCCCTCTCTCTCTGCCCTAGGGTTTTGACTGATTTGAATAATCACACAAGTAGCTAGGGTTTCCAGAGAGAGTGGTCTATTTATAGACCCAGGGTTTTATCCCTAATGGGCTACTGTGCTCAATTCAGCACACTTTCCTTGGGCCAGACCTGGGACCTAATGCAAATAATAAAGTGGGCCTATAAATTATTTAATTCCCATGTCCACAACCCAGGACATAATTAATTAATTAATATTAATTCTTTTTCACCACAGAATTAATACTGACCTACCCCTTTATTACCACGTTATGAGAACGGGCTGCATTAATTGAGAATCCCCATATTTAAGGTTACCGGACATCCATTAATTAATCGGAGCCTCTGACAAGCTCTAACTATAATTAATTAATATCTTATTATTCCTGAGTAGTACCACTCAATCCTTATCACTCATGCCTGAACTTAATCAACATGCAGGACTTTGGCACGATGAATGTTATTGAGCTCCTCAGGGAATGTCCCCATCCTGTTACTCGGATATGGTTACCTAAACCCAGTCTCAGGCGGTACTACACGAACTGCTATTACCCAAGATGCGGATATACGAGCACGTTACTTAGGCTCTCCACCATGGAAAGTCAAAGCAACAGTCAACCCGTGAAAACCCCTGAACCTTCGTTAGGGTTTGGACTCAATCAATATAACGAGATCTTGTATTTGCTGATGTCAGACAGACGAATAATCTCACTGCGGTCCATCAATACGCCACCTCTGCGTACCAGCATGTCAAGTAACCAAGACAGACTACTTATTCCGACAATGCCGCAGCCATCCGGACAGACGTATCCTCATACGCTGTCTCGGCTGTGATCAAGTTTATGTCTCACTAGGTCAAGTGATCATACTGTCTTCCGCGATCTACAACACGCCGTATGATCGTCCCTATCGGTGAGACAAGAGGATACCATTGTTTATACATGTAAGATTGTTAACAGATAGGAGAAATAAACCGTTGTATACTCAATATAATAAATGCTTTCAGTATACAAAACCCATCAGAAATTTGGTTTGGGAACTCTAACCCTAACACCTTCATACCTTCTGATTCAAAAATTCTTCTGAGACTTTGAAACTTTCAGAAGAACACGTCAATGGCAGAATCTTCCAACCGCACCAGTACCCCTGCCGAGGAAACACCAACATGCCCAAGGAGCAAGAATAGTTACAACCAACCTTCACAGGCATCTACAAGTCGACGGATATCGACGAGTCAATCCCATACTTCCGGCTAATCGCAATAAGCCATGGAAAACTGCTTGGTAAACTTACTAGTAATCAGAGAAGGGCCGCTCAAGTCAAGAAAGACAAGATATTGTATGGGCCACTATTCCAGAAGCACTGGTGTGAAGACCTCATAGGTAAACTCGACCGAGAGAACCTACTGAGATACTTATTTGCAGAGCCGAAGAAATTTCGACCGCACATAGTTGAAGAATTCTTCGCACGAGCAGTTGTTGATAAAGAAGAAAAATCTTTCACCACAAGTGTTATGGGTACCAAAATCACTGTAAGCCCAGAAGTTTCGGAGAAGACGTACGGACTCCGCAACGATGGTGAAGATATAGCCAACTACAAAATCAACGATGAAGCAGAAATGAAGAAGAGATGGCTGAGATGGAAGTCGGATTCATACACCGATGCATGGAAAGTAGCAGCACCTCTAAACTCTCTAGCAGAACCGATGAGGAGTTTAACATAAGTTATCATAAGGATGCTGGTGGGTGAAGTAGGTTCACTCTGTGAGTTAAGTGCTTAGAAGTTTGCTATTATGATGGCCATTGAAGATCAAGTGCGTGGAAATTGGGCAAAGTTCATATACACCAAATGGCTAGCACATGTCTACAAGAACAAGAATGTGAAGAAGGATCACACATTCTCTCAAGATGTGGGCTTTGGATTGAAGATAAGCCACTTTCTGGAAGGAATTGTACCAGAAGGAAAACCCTGCCGAGGTGAAGACTTGATCTACTCCGACTACATACCGCCAACCAGAAAGCAACAACCGCTGAAGAACATCAGGGAACCATTGATACCAAAAGGGAAAAGCAACGTCAATCCTACAGAGACATGCTCAGATGAAGAGGAACCATACCAAGGGAATATGGTCTTACCTACTGCTGCTCCGCTTACTGCCGAGGAACTTGAAGAACAACGACGCAAAGCAGAACAGGATGCTCTGCTCACTGAACTTGATAGTCTGATTGATGAGTCATCACAAACAATTGGTCAACCCTCCGATAAAACCAACTTAAAGAGAAGGCAAACGCAGAGGAGGCCTCAACAAAAGAAAGGGAAATCAACGAGTGATGATAAAGCCAAGAGAAGGGCACACAAAGAAGATCTTTAGGTAACACCCTTAAAATCTTTGTACCTGAGATCGACACTTCTCTACCATCTTCAGATGCAGTCAAGGACACGACTTCAGAATCTACTGAAGCTAGTGCAAAGCAAAGGCTTGAATATTCCGATACGGAAGAATCTCGAAAAACAAGGTGACAGAGAAAAGTGCTCTAAAAAGCACAAGATGAAAGAGACTATGCCAAGTTCCGGCTTGAGATGACACTTGAAGAAAGGGATTCAAGGTATGCCGAGGTCATGGCTAGTTATGCTGAGCGAAACACCAGGATTCAAGCTGGAGAACAAGCAGGTCGCATCACTAAAAAGGATATTGAGAAAATGCAAGCAGATAAAGGTAAAAGCAAGGTTATATTCACTGAAGATGTGGATGTGATTGCTGATCTTGAACGAAGGCAACTTAAAGAAGCCTTAAAGGAATCAAGGAGGTTGCAAACTCACGAACACAAAGAAAGGAGTTGCAACACAACATCAGTTCAGCCCGCCACCAATCTAGGGGGAAGCGTAAGTGCTGAAACAACTTCTGAAAGCAATTTGTTGCAGGCTGCTAAAAAGGGAGGAAGCAGTTCGGTTGTTGAAAAGTAAATTGAACAAGCACAATTGGCTACGCAAGGAGAAAGCCAATTTGTGACAATCTTGCCTGAATCCAATTTGGAAACAACGACAAGCCAGATCCCAGCCATCGACTCAGGAAATCAAGAAGCAAAGCATAGGAATGTAGGTTCAGGAACAGTCATGCCAGAAGATGCCTAGCAGATTACCACAATTGTTGAAGGAGAAACTGCTAAGGAATCTACTACTGACGCTAATACCTCACTAGATGGTGAGACAAGAGCACAATTACAAGCAGAGCTCACAACCAGTGTGCGAGCTCGGAATGAGCAAAATCTATGACAATTAGGTATTGAACCTTCTATCGTTCCATGATGGAATACAGAAGCAAATACCACAAGAGTGCTCGAAAGAACCATAGAAGACATCTGGCAAGGACGCATTCCTGTTCTGAGCTCTCCAGAGGTCTTAGGAATATCCTTCAGTGATCTTCCCAACTCTGTTGATGAAGAAGATACAGGGACAGTCACCGATGGAGAATCCATATTCAGAACAGAAACTCTTAGAATGCCCATGGAAGGACCACCTGACAGAAACTACAAGGCAAAGAGGATAGCAAAGTGGTGATATCCTATCATAGTAAGAGACGAAGAAAACGAGGATCTCATCTCTTGGGCACACGACATCAGTATCTTCATAGAGACTCAAGCTGCTGCCGAATTTAATGACTCATATCCTGCTGAATTCCAAGGAGAAACGTCTGATCAAGAATGGTTGAGAACCGAGTTTAAGAGATGGCTATTCTTTGACTATGTCACTCATGAATTACATTATGAGGATCGCTCAATCATGATGGCAAGGATGGGTCTTAACTACTAGAGAAGTGAAGAAGAATGGGCTAACGATTGGATGGACCAGACATCCAAGAGACAGTATACGGAGAAGCAAGTTGCTGCGAGGTTACAGAAGATCAAGGCTCACAGATTAGCCATCAGTGATCGATCTTTGCCACCCTCCGAATATGCCATAGAAGACTCTCCACCAATCACTCAGAACTTCAAATCTCCTGCACCAGACAATAAATGGCCGCCGCTGAAGAACTAAGGAAGAAGCTAGCATCAGAGCAAGCTGAAGGAAAGAAAGAGGAGAAAGGGTTGAAGATGTTGGAATTTAAGGAAAAGATCCTAAACCAACTTGCCAACAAGCCGTTTAGAATACACGAATTGAGGTCATCTGAACAGAACCACACTGAAGAACAAGAAGGAAACGAAACCTCACAGTCTAAAATGGCCCCGACTGATCAACCATCCACTTCCACTGCAAGATTGGCCACTACAGCTCTCATGTCTAACGCTGAAAATCAAATTGTTCTTGCTGAGGACTCTACACTCATGGCAATTGAGCCTGTGAACACCAGCAACTCTCAGAGAGATCTCCAGTACTTTATTCATACCATGGTAGAACGAAGCATTGGAGAGCAGACGATACCGATCATGTGCAAAGAAATTTCTACCACCGAAGACGAAATTCATGCCACCCAACTAGATAACTTCGAGACCTTCTCCATTGGAATTTCTGCTGTGATCAAAGAGGGGGAAGAGAAGAGGTTAGCCGAAGAAGCAGAAAGAAGAAAGCAGCAAGAATAAAGGATTCATCGATTAGAAGCCAGAGGATTACAAGAAGAAGAGCTAAGCAGACAACGTAAGGAAGAAGAGAAAGAAGAACAAAGAAGGATTGAAGAGAAAGAAAGAATCAGAAGATAAGAGCGAGAAGCTCCTGTGGACAACTTCATGAAGAAGACAACAGAGACTCTCAGCAAAATGAAGAAGCCTACCGTAGGTTCCTCAAGAGCCAAGAATGCTGCTGATTCGGACTCTTCAACAACTAAGAAGTAATATCTCTCCAAACTCTACATCTCCTAGCTACTTGAACAATCTTTACAATTTGGGATATGTGACTGTACTAAAAAGCATGATTAGCAATAAGAACTAACCCACGTTGAAGACAACATCTCATTGTCCAACGCTGATCTAAGTGAATTAGCTGAAATTACACACTTGGAGTAATCAGCGAACTGCGTGGAATGTGATGTGCGCGATATGTTCCTGTGATTGTTTGATGATATCATGTGTGAATATGCTCTGTACTTACTTGGTAATATGAGTTTGAAGCTATTTACTTGATTGACTTATTTATCGAGCAATACCCTTGATACGTTAAGGGGGAATACTCAGGAACAATGCTGAGTCTACGGGAGTTGAGACACTGAGAATAGAATTGATAGGAAACTTTTGTGTAATCTCAGTAATCAACTTTCCCATGAGCAGTCAAGATTAAAGTTTTAGATAATGGCTTTGATCGCACCATAAAGGGGGAAATTGTTAGGAATATTGTTAGACCCCGCCTCTGTAAACCAATTCATTATCATTGTTGATATGTTTTGGTGGATTAAAGCTATAGCAACTCAGTATCGAGTTAATTGTAAAAAGTCCTGTATAGGAGTTTATACTCGAGTTGTAATAGATTAAGAAAAAGAAAAAAAGATCAAGTTTGCTGAAGGAGTCAGCAAACTCACTCAATCACTGAAGATTGCTGAAGATCAGAACGATCAAAGATGCGAAGGAAGCGACGAGAATGCTGGAAGAAGAAAACTAGCAATCTACGGAGAGATCCGACGCATAACAGAAGTCAGCAGATGACAATCAACATTCAACAATCAAGAGAAAGATTATAAAGCCGAAAATCAAACGGACTACAAGTTACGAGAAGAACCAACCAATCAAGAGGATGGAATAATTATCATGAAGAAAAAGGGGTTCAGACCTACAAAAAATCCGTTCTGTCAAATGACGGCTAGAGATAGATGCTACGCCAATCAGAGACAAAAGGACTTGAAGAGTCTCTGCACATTGCAGAAAAAGGAAGCATGCAGATAAGCGAGAATTCCCTTTGAGTCTAACAGACAAGATTCAAACGACTGTTTGAATCTTCACCTATAAATAGGTGTCGTCCTTAATTGATTCAAAGGTTTGCGATTTCGTACATACAAGACATAAAAATGAGATAAAACTTATTCTCTAACACGCGAACTCAACCGAGCACAGATCTTAATTGAAGCTTTTCATAAGTTTTCATAACTGAAGCTCGAAGACCTGCGAATTTTATCTTCAAAAGGTATATTTGGGATTCTTTCTACTCCAGAAAGAATCTAGCAGTTACTATTGCGGTGCAAGAGTGATTCGTACTGGCTATGCCAACACAAAGAAAGGTTCCGGGAAGAACTATAACACTCCCAACAGTCGACGTCTGAGGAGAAGGGAGGTTTGTCCTCACTCTAAGGAGCGACACCGTTTTGAAGATTGGAGATTGAGGTGCTTGAAGGTGCGCGCTGACCAGACGGAGGAGCTGCTCAACGTTAGAGATCAGGCCTGACCTTGTACTCATTCTTCAAGTGAATTTTCAGTCAAGAGGACTGGAGAGTGGATGTAGAACAATTGTTTGAACCACTATAAAAATCCTTGTGTCGTTTACTGCTTTGCTATGTTATTTGTGTTTGTTGTTTTAATCATTTGAAACTCAACACATCAAGTGTTGTAGCATAAACTGCAATCAATCTAACGGTTACACGAGCTAAAATATTTAGAGAAACGCTTGCTAAGTCAAGACCTTAGCAGGATACGTGCATGATAAAACATTAAGAACTTCCGCTGCATAATATTATAACTCTGATAAGGGACCAACATCAAAATATTTCTGAACCTTCAACAACAACACACATCAAAATGTATAACAATGAAGTTCAATTGGATCACCCAGTCTTATAAATGTACTAACACATCTACAACTACATCTAAAATGGATATATTCAACACGAAATTTTAAAGATATATTCTAGCTTTGGCATAACGGGAGTTGTTTCGCATAGAGAAATTTAACTAATCTTCATTACTAAAAATAACATCGAGGGGAAAGTGTGTTGATCAAATCAACAATCATACTTAAAACATGACATATGGTAGTATTAAGGAAACTATAAGATGGACAATTAATATACATCACAAATGGATGATCCAAAGAAGTCTGCACTCAACAAGTGGTATGACTACCAGGAAAGTGTAAGTTGTCAGGTACACTTCACAAATTTAGGCCCAAAAATATGTTGTCTCCGATGAAAAAGGAAGTTCTAAAATTTTTATCATAAACACAATCGCATTCAAGAACAATCTTGAATACCTAAACTAGATTCATTATTTCCCCAGTTCCAACAAAGAAGGTAGCAGGATAGGAACTGTGACTAGTAATTTCTTTTCATGGTTTTGAATAAGCAAGTGATGGTTCAACACAGATAAGTCTGAAGGACAGAATCCATAAATCTTCGTCATCATTTGATAAAGGCGACAATGAAATTCAATATGAGCATCAGTTTATAATGGTTTAAACATTATTATTATATAAAAGACGAACAATGGATCTCGAAAAAAAAAGATGAACAAAAAACAGGGGAAGCAACTAGAGAAGAGAGAGAGAGAGAGAACTCACACGTGAGACGCACCGATGGTGCAAAGCAGCAGAACGGCGGACAGAGATTCAACTGCGCGCGGTTGGATTTAAATTTAATGAACGTAAAAGGTCAAAAGAGAGAAGGCAGATAGAAAAGAAAACAAGCTTACTGTCGGAGGTACGGTGGTTGACAGAGGTGCGCCAAAGTCCAGGAAACAGTCGAGAGGGAGATGAAAAAATTGGGGGAAAATGAAATATCACGCGAGATTCATACCTAGTAGCAACAATTGGACACGGAATGGAGACGGATTATCAGTCTCTATCATTAATTAAATAAAAATATTTTGAGACGAACTTGAGACGACTTAATCTGTCTCCATCTGAATATCCAAATTTAGAGACAGATTAGAGAAAAAATTATCCGTCTTAGAATTTAGAGATAGAAAAATCCGTCTCTAATCCGTGTCCAAGTTTCCAGATTGAAAACCGTTCCAAATCCGTCTCAAATTCGGAATCCAATTCACTGATGGTCTCTAATCGGTCCTGAATTCTGTGATTTCTTGTAGTGAAATAACGTGAAAACAAATAAGTTGATACATATTACTTATCATAAAATGTTGATTTTGAATGCAACCCTAATTCAATATTTCATGTACATACAAGAACGAAAAGTGAGACACCAAAGTTTATGTGGTTCACAACACCTATAACAAGCTATGCCCACGGATAGGTTGTGTGCGAGTTTTATTGATGAACCTTTAGAGAGAGTATTACACGAAATCGAAGAGTGAAAAAAACACCCAGAAATAAACTATAAAACTCAATGAAGAGGATGATAGGGAGGGATAACAAACAACTAACAGACTCAATCCTCTCATCCAATCGCGTGCTGACATGTGGCCCAACTAACTCAAATATGAAGCACGATTTTATCAGTTAAATCACGACCTTAACCCATTAATTCTTCGCAATATGTTTCAGCATATATATTCTTGGAGTTGAAATACGACAAGCCTAGTTAGAAGGCCCAAAATGAGGCCTAACACTCGATAAGGCCGAACTACAGGCCGACCCAAACCAGCCCGGGCAAAGAGTGGTAAGAGCAGTTCGCAGGAAGACAAAAGTTTGCCCATACCAGTTTGACTGAAACCACCTAATCAGACAGGCAGCTCGACGAAAGAAGAGTCCTCTTTTAAGCAGATAAAAAAAGAGAAGAACTGCTCTAGACGACTGCTTAATGGTCAGAAAGGCGGACAGATAAGGATGCAGCAATCTCGGAAGGTGTTGAAGATAGAGACATTATAATAACCCCGATAAAGCTAGAGAGCTCTACTCAACTACCCCAACGTGCGCCCTAAGAACCCTAACACAACCATATTCTCTATAAATAGGCCATTGTAAGCTAAAATTCGGCATCTAGCTCTCGATATTCAAATTCTTTTAAGATTACTCTTGTCCTAGCTGTTTATAAGTCTATTGTCGAGCTCAATACTATTCTAGATGGAGTTCTATTAGACCTTCTGTAATATCGGAATAAGTTTTCTTTTTCTGTCACATTATATTCATTTATTTTTGAACTATTTGTCAGTAACTAGTAGCAGCTTATAGCGAATCTGTGCTTGTTAATTTCTTTCTTGTTGTTTCACCGTTAATCATCGTCTGTCGATCTCAATTTTTTACTATATTCAAATCACCTATTTCTGGGGCCCCGTATCCATACGAATTGAACCTCAACATTTTGGCACCCACTGTGGGGTCCTAGGAACTATTTGCTACACCACTAATAGGACTGCACATTAAACTGGGAGGATAGTGCCACCCCCGGCATAGGATGAGTTGTTCTCCAAGGCACCAGGCGAGGAGCTCACCCAGGTACTGGGCACATAGTCCCACAGTTAGGAAGCCGGAGAGGGGCTCCCTCAGCACCAAATACCAGCAATGCAATGGACGAGTTTTTCAGGACATTCAATGCCACAACGAGCTGGTATTCCTCCCACCACCACTGTTCAGCTAGGCTGATCCGACCGTCGCCCAACTAGTCACTCAAGTACTTGTCGCTAAAGCAGAAATGGATAGGATGGGTAGGCAAATGTAAGAAATGGCAAGGAGACATGAGCTCCTTCAGAGGGAGAACCACCGATTGCAGCATCAAGCCAACATGCAACTAATCATCGAGGAACCAGGAAGCACGGGGGAAGGGCAACGACCTAACCCTAGAAACCTACAAACGAAGTTTAATCAAGCCGATAGAGACAAAGATGGATTATCAACTCCACGAACATCAGCAAACGACCGCCGAGCACACGAGGAAGGGTGTCCAGACCTGCTTGATGACACTACGCGGCCCAAACTAATGCAACCGGAGCGACGGTTTGAGCAGAGATTAAATAAACATATATCACAAGTGACTCTATTCTCTTATCTCATCGATAGGGAAATCATACAAGTGTTGTAGATCATAGAAGATCGTATGGATCACTTTACCTAGCAAGATATAAATGGTTATCACAGCTGAGACAATGCTAGAATAGACTATCGGTCTAGGCTGCAACACAACTGGTATGTATTGATAGAACCTAGCTGAGATCGATTCTTTTATCTGACATTAAAAGAATCTTGATCTCGTTGGCTTGATGATATCTGAAGCTTGATGAAAATTTAAGAGGTATACACAAGGCTTACATGTACTTGTATATCTGCATCTTGGGTGGTAGCATTTTGTGTATGGCTTGTAGTTCTGTAGTTAGGTAACCATATCTAGTATAGGATGGTGGCATTCCCTAAGAAGCTAAAAAAGGTTCAGTACACGGAAATCCTGCATGTTGATTAAATTCAAGCATAAGTGTAAAGGTATTGTGTAACATAACTTAGGAATTAAAGATATTAACTAATTTGTAGGCTTGTTAGAGCCTAAATTAATTAATAAATGTCTGTAACCTTAAATATAGGGACATACCGAGCCCTTGCAACCCGTTCCCCATAACGTGGTAGCAAAGAGGTAGGATAATATTGATTCTCTGGTGGCATGAATCACTATTAATTAATTAATTGTAATATGAGTTGAATATGAGAATTAATTAATTGATAGACCTTCTTTGCTATTTGCATACTGGTCCCTAATCTGGCCCATGTAAAGCTCAAGCCCATTAGGGATCATAATTTCCAATAAATAACCCCTAGTTCTCAGATGATCATAAATTGATAAGCAGCAAACTAGAGATTTGGGAGCTGTAGATGTCGACTAGATATGAGAAAGGGATGGAAATAAACTTCTCTATAGGCGCAAAATATAGAGAAAATCTTCACTAGATATCCGAATTGGAGCAAGGGATACAGATCGAAAAATCATATCTGGAGGATCTTCTTTCTTCTTTTCTTCTCTTTATTTTCAATTTCAATTAGTTAAAATCATAGATTTAATTATGATTATTTCAGGATTGAATCTTAATGCGCAAGAAGGATTAAAGATCAAGTCCCTGCGCAACAATTCAGAGTTCTAAATCATCCAAGTATTCTGGAAACTTCTTTATGCATTCAATAGGAGCATGCTATGTTGATCATAGACATAGAAATTAATTATTATAAATCCAATAATCGGTCTTAGAAAACTGGATTATCCAATTCATTTTACAAGTAAAAATCCTTTCAATAAGAGCGCTGAAGTGCAAACCCCCGCCCGACTTTAGACGGGCGATCTCTTTCTTGCAATTTTGCAGTTAAGCTTTGTAGTTGTCCCGTTCGTCCTGCAGGCGAGCATCCATAGAATGAAGCTGATCACCACTTTCTGCAGATCCTTCGTCAAGGTCTTGACGTCAGCCATGGCGAGGGAGATCTTTTGGCGGTGATTCTCGGCCTCCTTCTAGCAAGCAGACGCCTCGAGCAACTTAGCCGTCTGCTCCTTTGACTCCTCCAACTTAACGATGGCCTCCTCACACCTCTTCCTCTTAGTCTCAAGGAGTCCCAATGTAGTTTATCATATTTCAAGTCAAAGAGTGGGAGCCCAGTTGAAGATCTGTATTTTAATTCCAACTTGTTATAGTTAGAATTAATTTATTATTTCTGCAATTGTATCATGGGGCCACGAGGACTATCATTATTTGGTTTTGTATGTTCTCGTATGATATAATAGTTTATTATTATTTGTGCTCATTCAAGCATGTGTAGATAATTGGAAGCACGTTCACCGCATTATTATTTACAACTTTATTAGCATGCTTATGTGATTTATTTCATGAATTAAATTATAACTATAAATTGAAGTATTCATGCTTAGAATGATCGAAATTTTACAATGTTATAATTTATAGTAACATGAAATAATATGTGCGCAAACAATAAAGTTTTAAACCTTATGAATTTAAATTACTAAGCAGTTTATTTAAGACATCCACAAAGAGACCTCTTATTGGAAGTGAAAGTTCAATAAGTAAACGTCTACATGTGTAGCTTGCTTATTGTGTTATTCATAAGTTCCAATAGATGAGATTTCTTAAAACAAACATTTAATACATGTGAGTAGTGGGAGACTTTGTGTAAACGTCTACATGTGTAGCTTGCGTATTTGGTTTTCATAAGTACTCTTTGATTGAATTAAATGAGACAACTTTGTTATAAAAATCATGCGTCATGGATCTGGTGTCTATGACAATTGAGTATCATAAAGAAAAGTTGGCCTTATAGTTCGTATGCTTAAATGTTATCTATATCATAACTCATTTATGATGTCCCTGCTCAGAAGGATAACACGGTCTTAGTTGATCTCCGATTATTAATTTCATTTATCGAAGGTACTTGACATGGATTAGAATTGAAAGATGCAGTCTGATCGAGTGCTTTGTTGTAAACGTCCATATGTGTGGCTTGCAATAAAATTACTTGGGCTATTGGAGGAAACATTTGAATTATTTTTATCATAAGGTTACAATACTTAATTGTTTCAACAGTTTGCCATTGTGTTTAATTTCTGCTTTAATTTATTGTTTTCAGATTTATATATATCTGTTGAGTCTTTTATATCTTCTCTCAATTCCGACCCATTAGCAGGTCCAAGTTATCCAGTATGGAAAAGCAATGTCACTCAGCTGTTGGACACTATTGAGCACTCATTTATTCTTAAAACTCCCTATCTGAGTTTTCCTACTGTCATATCTTCATGTGAGGAACATATTTATTAGGACAAATGGATATGGTCAAATAAAATGGCCAGTTATTATATTCTAAATAATTTTTCAAATACATTGCAACATCAATATGAAGAAATGATATATGCACACGAGATGTTGCAACATCTCGATTTTGCATATGGCAATCTCGTAGGAGTTGCCAGATCCAGTCTCATCAAAGAAATTGTGGGACAGAAAATGGAGGAAGGCAGACTGTTAAGAATATTTTTAGATATCATAAAAACCCCTTTTATTGTAATTGATTCATAGTCTTTGGATGATATGTTTTGGTGCATCAAAGCTCTAGCAACTCAGTATCGAGTCAATTGTAAAAAGTCCTGTATAGGAATTGTCACTCGAGTTGTAATAGAATTAGAAAGAATAAGAATCAAGGATGTTGAAGGAGTCAGCAGACTTGACGAACTGCTGAAGATTGCGAAAAGAAGAAAGAGGCCAGCAATGCGGAGGAACATTACAAGAATGCTGAAGGAATAACCCCAGTAGAATCCAAAGGTCTTAGCTCAAACTACTGAGATATCACCTGCGTGATATAAGCTAGCAAACAACAATCAACAATCAAGAAAAGATAAAAAGTCGAAGATCAAACGGATCACAAATCACAAGGAAACCCGACGAATCAGAAGATAGAATAATCATGATATACAAAGGAGGGTACATACCTACGAAGGATCCGTTCTGACAGAGAAGACTACAGATAGACGCTATGCCTATCAGAGACAAGGAGACATGAAGAGTCTCTATCCACTGCAGAAAAAGAAAGAACGTAGTTAGGCTAGTAATGCCTTTGAGTCTAATGGATAGGATTCAAACAGTCGTTTGAATCCTCACCTGTAAATAGGTGCCATCCTTAATTGATTTAAAGGTTCGCGAAGTTCTATACTCAGAGATAACAAAAAGAGATCAAATAAATTCTCTATATTACGCGAACAAATTCAAGCTAAGTTCTTGACTGAAGCTTTTCATAAGCTTTCATATCCAAAGCTCGAGACCTGCAAAGTTAAGCTTCCAAGGTTATTTTGGGATTCTTTCTACTCTGGAAAGAATCTAGAAGTCACGATTGCCGTGCAAACGTGATTCTTACGGGCAACGACAACACAAGGATAGGTTCTGGGAAGAACTATAAAAATCCCAGCAATCGATATCCAAGGAGAAGGGAGGTTTGTCCTCACTCTACGAAGCGACACCGGTTGAAGATTGGAGATCGAGGTGCTTGAAGGTGCGCGCTGACCAGACGGAGGAGCTGCTCAACGTTAGAGATCAGGCCTGACATTATACTCATTCTTCTAGTGAATTTTTAGTCGGAGGACTAAAGTGTGGACGTAGAACAATTGTTCGAACCACTATAAAATCCTTGTGTCCTCTACTGCTTTATATTGTTATATTTTGCGTATACATTCTTGAAACTCAACACATCAAGTGTTGAAGTATAAACTGCAATATTGGATTAATGAATATTCAAGCTAAAACACTCTTGATAAACACTTGCTAAGTCGAGACCTTAGCAAGATAAGTGCAAGATTAATTTAATACTTCCGCTGCATACAAAACACTCTGATCGGGGACCAACAAGTGGTATCAGAGAGGTTGGTCTTTACAGACTAGCTGCTTTTGAGTCACTTAGGACTAGATCCAGATTTTCCTTGCATATGTGTGTTTCTGTGTTTAGCTCAGGATTGAAGCAATGGCGCACAACGCGAAGCTTGCAAAATTCTCTCCAGAATCCTACTCTACATGGAAAAATAGGTCGTTGATCACTCTGATGAACATGCATCCTGAGATGAGACAGGTGATCGAGAAGGGACCGATTAAAATCCAGAAGGTAAAGACAAGAGTCGTAGAAGATGTAGCAGAACCAGACGAAATGGTAGATAAGCCATTTGAAGAATGGACTCAAGAAAAGCGAGCACGTGATCAACTAAATTACGTAGCCATGGACTTAATATTAGGTTCCCTATCACCTACATTAATGGCAAAATCTTTGGAGTACGATAATGCCAAAGAAATATGGGGTTTTCTTGGTACTCTGAGCAACGAAACAAATCAGATGAAGAGAAACAAGCTACAACAATGGGTAGACATGTATGAATCTTTTCGATTAATTCCAGGTGAAACCATCAAGGATATGGAGGACAGATTCAACAACATTGTAGCTGAGTTAAAAAAATTGGGAAGAACGTACGAGCTTCCTGACATGAATTCAAAGATTCTTTCAAGACTACCAAAGGAGGATTGGTTTGTCAAAGTAACCAATCTAAAGAAGAAAGATCTATCAGCGATCAGCACCAAAGAAGTTGTTGGTCCCAGATCAGAGTACGTAAAATGTGCAGCAGAAGTATTAAAACAGTTAAATATACTCTAATTTGCGGGCATTTCAGTTTCTTATCAACACAGTTTTTATGAACCAGTTTTAGAAACACAATTTATGTTATCCAGCAGTTTAGATTAACAGTTTTACAATTATAGATAATTAACATTTGTACACTTCAACACTTTCAGGGTAAGTATTGAATGTTTCAATATATGTGATGAAATTTGTTGAATGCGTAAAGTAAGTAAAACTGTAAAGGACACAGGATATTTATAGTGGTTCGGAGCCTTAAGTCCTACGTCCACTTTTCGAATATCAAATTTGGAAATTCACTAAGTTATGAATGTACAATCCTAACGATCTATAGCCAGTTGCTGTAGAAACCTCCGTCCACAGCACAATGGATCACTCGCCCAGGTAGTTGTACTCCACTCCTTCTTCAGTTCATCAAAGGCTCTGCGTCTTCTCTGTGAACTGGCACTCGTCGAAGTTGAACTGAGGACAAACCTCCCTTTTCCTTCTCCGGTAGAATGGATGGTTGAGTTCGTCCCAGAACGTACACTGGTTGGCAGTTGCCCATAATAACCTGCTCTTCCTTTGCAAGATCAGGCTGCTATGTTCTTACTCTGAAAGTAAGAACACCAAGACAGAAGATTAAGTCAGCAGACTTAATCCTCGTGTACTCTCAGTCACACGGTGAATCTCCATGGATTCTTAGATCAATGAATGCCTCGTGTTCAATAAATCAACCATGGTATTAATGCCTTCTCGCTTGAGAGCGTTTAATGCTTGAGCTTTAATTTCAGCAGAGAGGCTGGAGTAAATGTGACGAAGGTTCGAAGGTATTAAGATCAAAGAGTTGAGAGTCAAAGGTGCAAAGGCTCAAAAGTTTTTCTGTCTCTGTTGTTCCTGCTATTTATAGGTTGGAAACAACAAAATAGCCGGTCGAGACATTTTGTAGGATGTCCAATCATAGTCCATCTTTTTTTCTGAAAAAGTCGCCTGCTTCTCTGCTTTTTCTGCTGCACTGTCCTGCTTTGCAGGGCAGTTTGTACTTGATGTGTCAGACGCGAACAACGTTGTACGCTAGTCGCAACTGAGTCTCTGATTGTCTTTTATCATTGACTTCCTTGGAGTTCTTCTATGACTGTTCGGCATCTTGCTGTGTACGCATTCCTTGACGCAAAAAGTGTCATGGTCTGAAACTGTGAGCGCCTCTTAATAGTTTCATTGTAAACACTATATCTACAGTTTTATTTGAATATCCAAGCTTCAACAGGAAAACTGTCTGCGCAGTTTTTGGTACCCTTTGCTCTGCTCTGCTTTTCTTCATCCTTTATGTTTGATAGTTATCTTATCTGAATGGCATCTTCTTTAAAACTGTTCCACATTTTTGACAAATCTCTTCTCCTAAACTATTACAACTCGATCATCCTATACAAGGATTACATGAGGTAATAACTCTAAGACCTAGACTTTGGTATATAGTTTTGACACATCAAAACATCATTTTAAGGTGGGATTTCTACATCAACACCTAACCATTTCCCCCTTTTGATGTTGTTAAAACCATACCTCTTAGTCTATCTAAGTCAACGAGAAGATGCAATTGTTCTGAGCTTACAAAGTTTGTCTATCTAGGGCTACTCAAAACTGTGCTTCTTCTACACTCGACCTACTCTATATGATTTTCCCCCTTAATGGGATAATAATTCTTGATTAATAATCAATCAAGTTAGAGCGATACGAGAGGAAGGATTGCTGATCACACTGGAATATGTGAGTTCAGCCAATCAAGAAACAAGGTAAGAGACAATGAGTAGTTGTCTTCAAACCAACAGTTTTTCACTTTTCACTATATATGATCAATTACAGGTACATGAAAATTTTTAAAACTGCAGTAGTAAGAGAAGACATACAAAAAAGAATCCATACCTCTGCTCTACTTTTCTTGATCTTTGTCATCTTTTGGCTTTGAGGAGGTTGCGTCTACTAGTCTTGATCCTTGTCATCTTTTGGCTTTGAGGAGGTTGCGACAGTCGTAGAAAGTGGATCAGCTTGCGCCTTAAGAGCTGCGGCTACTTCTGTGAAGTATTTCAACTCTTGTTATCTAGAAGCCATTAGTGCTTCCAACTTCATTGTTATATCTTCATCCCGCTTTCTGCGCTCTTCTTCTTGCTTTCTGTATTCCTCATCTCGCCTTCTCTATTCCTCTTCTCGCTTTCTATGTTCCTCTTCTCGCCTTCTCTCTATCAATGTCAACTGTAGATTCAAAGTCTCATACCTTCATTCTTCCCCCTTTTTGACAACATCAAACATGATAGCCGTACGCTGATCCATTCGCTGATCAATCTCTCGTTTCAGAACATTTTAGGGTAGAAGGGTTGCTACGACAGAGATAGGGTCAAGAGACATGGTTCCTTCAACCAGAGCTAGTGCTCTAGAGTCTTCATGGCTTTGACTCTGAGATGTAGCAGTGGTGAGCTCAGGTGGAGGAGGAGCTCTGCTTGTTGCTGCTTCTTCCTTCTTGTCCTGTGCTGCTGCGATATCACTTCTTGCTTTGTCAGCAGCGGCCTCTTTTTTACCTTTCGATGTGTCTTAGCAACTGCTGCTCATTCTTTTTTTTTTTCCTTTAGTGCACCAGTTGCTTCTGCTTCTTGTTTTCGTAGTAGCTCAGCAGCTTCTTCTTCTTGCTGTCGCTTGAGTTCAACTCCTGCTTCTACCTTCTGCTTTCTTTTGAGCTCAACAGCTTCTTCCTCTTGCTGCCTCTTGAGCATTAGCAGCTTCGTCCTCTAACTTTCTCTTAAGGTCAGCTGTCGCTGCTTTTTCTTCTTTTTGAAGTTGAGAGAGACATGTTCTGAACATGTGCTCCTTAGCTTCTATCTTCTATCGCTGGACATTTAGTTGCTCAAGGGTAGCCTGATATTCCGTGATTTTCGATCTGATGATTTCTAGCTTTGCAGCTGCTGTGCTTGCGGTAGACTTCCGTAGAATATCAACATGATCAGTTCCCCCTTAATGCAGGAGGGGTACGTTCTTATTTACTGCTTCCATTAATGATTCCTCCTCCTTGTTGAAATCTTTGGAGGTGATTTGGTCATCCTCCTACTTTACTTGACTACGAGACTTGGTTTGCTCAGAACTAGAGGATGATGAGCATCTCATCTCTGCACGACATACTGAATCGGAGTTCGGAACTGTATCCCATGGTTTGGAGGATTGACCTGTCCCTTCAAGCGTAGCATTGAAATGCAATTCCCTGGCAACTGATTGGATTGGCTTATTATGATCTGTCTTCTTTCTCTTCTGATGTCAGAGCTGTTCAGCAACAGGTTGATTATTTTGCTGTGAGTTGTTTTCAGAGTTCATCTCTGTTTGATTCCCGTTTCTACTGTTTAGCCTTTGTTCAGGCTTTTGAGCGAAGCATACCCTAGATCGGTGAAAGAAACGGAGCTCTTGGGTGCTAGTTGTTGATTTTAACGTACTTCAAATATGCTAGAATCTCGGATTCATCGTTCACGAGTCTCCTTCATGAAATTCTTTTGTAGGGTTGCGTAAGGTTTCTCAAAATATACTCATAGGCATTTTGTTTTCATGAAACAGACATGCTTTCAAAAATGGGCGTCGAAGACTGAGTTGTGAGAAATTAAAGGGCTAAAATAATATAATCTCTTTATTCAAATATTTAATTAAGATAATTTTTTCTTAATTATTACCCGGGATATTACATGCACAACTTCTCAGGTCAGCCTTAAGCAGGAGCAAGTCATAGCTAAAAAAAGTAGGTCAGAAGGCAAATCTCGCCTCCAGAGACCTCCCTGAGGAGGTCATCCAGAGGAGGTCTTCAGATAAGGTCACCAAGGTCGCAACTTGCGGATAAGCACCAACAATTGCGAGAAAGGCGCTAGTAGTTGTAGCAGCTCCTAGTTTTACAGAAACAGCTTCAACAACCTTTACAATGGCGGAAAATCTAGCGGCTAGGGTTTAGGTCGTTAGGGGATTTATATTTGACCCCCTATGACCTATAAATAGGGGAGTGAACATCATTTTTACCACTTTTTTTTTTACTCTTGTATTCATTACACCCACTCTAGCTTAGCTGAAATTTTGTTGCTGTAGTTTACTTGACCTGCTATAATGTATTGCGCATGTACTATTTATCGTTGATAAACGGTTATCCAATCTTATTTTCAATTCAATTGTTTAATAATTGTTGCTTTTGTCAATCTTGCGTTATTTCACTATCTTCAATTTATTTACGCATATTATTTCTGTTTGTTTAGAATTATTTCTTGCTATTATTCCACGCGATTCTTTTGACCTCGCATTTGTACAAATTCCAACCTCAACAACTATATAGAAAAAAATTATTTCTAATGCTCAAGATCGTAGTTCCTAATTGGATTTTAAGTCATATAATTGTACTTAGCGCAAATAATTTTTAATATACAAATTAAATCCTCATAAGTTATTTAAGCATGAAGGTAAAATATATTCAATATTTATGAAGCAGTAAATTAATATATTTTTAATATTTAAATTGATGGGTACATAAAGATTCTCATGTGTTTGGAGTTCTTTATAAGATAAAACAAATATTTTGTATATTTTTTTAATATTTAGAAGAGTAGAATAGAGAAGAAAACTATTCATTATATAAAAAACATTAAAAAAATATTAAGATAAAATATACTCCTGCTGTCCCCCCAGATTAGTTTCATTTTCCATTTTTGTCTGTCTCGTTACATTAGCCTTATTTCCTAAAATGAAAATTATTTACCACACATCAATAAAATGAAACTAATGACCTGGGATAGAGAAAGTAATATTCAATGGATTAGTCCAAGACTTTAATATTAATATTAATTTAAAGATTTTTAGCCCTAAGAAACTTGAAACTACATTAATCTTGACCGCATAGTCTGCAATCTAATAAATTTACCCCGAAACTCGAGAATCTGTATAAAATATTCATCAACTTAAACCACAACATTATTGATGTCAAGGAATCCATATTCTTTTCACAAAAGTTATTGACTCGCCGAGCTCGAGATCAACTTGTTGCCCTTCTTTCCAACAATTAAATGACGAGGTTTCGAAAAAATTGTGCATTCATGTATATACATCAACATTTTTTTAGTGACTCTCCCCAAAATTACTTAGACACTCCACACCGACTCAAGAGATATCTTACTCTCTCCAGAAGTGTCATATTCATTCTCTCAAATACTCCATTCTATTGACAGTTAAACGGAACCATCTTTGTGTCTTATGATACCTTTTGTTCTACACAATGAGTCAAAGTTGTCTGAGACAAATTCGAGCCCGTTGTCAATTCTTTCACACTTCACCTTCAATCCTTTTTCAGTTTCAAGCAATGTGCACCCGTCTTGACACTTTTGAGCAGCCTAGTCTTTACTTTTCAACACCCAAACTCACCTTGAGTAATCATCAATCATAGATGTAAAATATCTACCACCTCAAAGTGTTTCAGTCCATGAGGGGGGCCCCAAAGATCTGCATGCTTGTATTCAAGAAGGATGATTACTTCACTTATGGTTGGCTGTGTAAAGTTGTTTCTTACTTTTGAACAATAAACATTCTTTACAATCCCTCATATCATCTTCTTTATCATAAGAGATAACTCCTTGCTTCCTTAATTCACCCTAGCTTATGTGACTTAGTCTGGTGTGTCACAATTTATTATCTAATGATTTGATACGTGTCCAATCACTATCTTAGCATATAAGTAATATATGATGTTAACTCTACTTCCTTTTAACACATCTACATCACCTTTGCAGACAGTTATTGTACGACCATCTCCAACAAACTTGTACCCCTTTGATTCTAAAGTACCAACGCATATCAAATTCCTCTAAATCAGAGGTATATATATCTTATATCAAATAAGAGATTGAACTACCCTTTATGGTTTTCAGTCCTTATTGATCCTTAAACATGCAGATGTTGTTGTTTCCCAACATCATTATCCCACTGTCTTGCATCTTAATTTCAACAAAACCATCAATGTAAGGGCACATATGGAATGAGCACCATTAATCTATTATCCATCAATCTCATTTTTGAATATTTGTAACATTAAATACTTCATCTGAACAGGTTTCCACAAATTTGACAGTGTTGGGACCTCGAGAGATCTGTCTTTTCTACTTCAATACACTACAATCCTTTGTTAAGTGTCTGGGCTTCATACAATAATGACAAGTTCTCTGATCAGATTGATTCATAGGTGGCTTTTACTCTATCTGTTGTGAGTAAGATTAGCTAATCCATTGAAAGGATTGTTGTCTAAACTCTCTTTTAAGAGCATTTCCAAATCTGTTGTATCCAGTAGCCTTAGGATCATTAGAAGTTCCCTTAGTAAACTCTTGGGGTGCTCTTTCTTCTAAAGCAATCCTACCCCAAAATTATCATTTGAATAGCCATCTGACTGTTTTTTCAATTTCTTTCCCTTTTTATAGCTGATTGCGCCTCTTCCAAAGAAATAGTATTCACCTTTTCATGCAGCAAGTCATCCATCAAATTGGAATATGATTTAGGAAGTTCATTTAGTAAATGAATAGCCTTATCTTCATCCTCCATTTTTACCCCTATGTTTTCAAGGTCATCAATTGTCTTGTTAAACTCATCAAGTTGGTCTACAATACTTCTCTCGTCTGTAAATTTACTTGAGTTAAGCCTTTGCTTCATGTATAATTTGTTAGCTTAGGATTTGGTTATGTGCAAACTCCCCAATTTCATCCACAAAACAACCGCAATCTACTCCTTAGGGACTTCTCACAGCACCTTACATCCAAGCTTAAGAATACGGTGCTTCTTGCCTTATTGATCAACTTTTCTTCTGCGCCTTCATCTTATCTTTGAAGGCAGTCTCATCATCAAGAATTGCCTCATCAAGACCTTGTTGGGTGAGAATTTCTAACATTTTAATCTGTCACAATCCAAATCATTTTTCCCGATGAACTAATCAATCTCATACCTTTCAATTGTCATAATTTACATCAGAAACCCACAGATTCTCTATCAAGTTTATCAAGAAGGCAATATTGATTTTATATGAATCAAGACTGTGGCAACAATCTTTCATACATCGACAAGATAATCAATAGATTCAGTAAGAATAGTCTATCAACAACCAAACTCACAGACAATCACTCAAGCACCTTTAATTTAAACACTCACAATAAAGATCTTAAACAAATGTAGGAGAAAATAAAAAACTCAATTCTCAAGACTCGCACACCACATATTATAACAAAATACAAACCTGCACGCACTTGCAGAAAAAAAAACTTAATGAAGAGGATGAGCTGATTGGGAGTTATAACAAACAGCTAACAAACTGGCTATTCTCATGCTGGTTAAAGCACAACTTTAACCCATCCTTCACAGCATATGTTTTCACCGTATATATTGAGCCTCAACACCCCACATATTATAACTAAATACAAACCTGCACGCACTTGCAGAAAATCATGCAGCCTTGGGGTTTAAGACCCTTGATGAAATCTGGTAAGGTCATCTACCAAACTACACCTATCTGAGGCATTTGGATGTGTTGATTATGCCTTTGTCAGGCTGGTTAAAGCACAACTTTAACTGATTCTTCACAGCATATGTTTTCACCGTACATACTGAGCCTCAGCACCCCCCATATTACAACAAAACATGAACCTGCATGCACCTGCAGAAAATTATGTAGCCTTGGGTTTAAGACCCCTGATGAAGTTTGGTATGGTCATCCACCAAATTATACCTATCTGAGCAAGAATCAAGAGCATTCAAGTGTATTATGCTTCCACAGACACAAAACTCTACAAGCATTGGTGTATAGAACCTGGTTGTCATAGAGTGATAATCAGTAGATATGTGGTTTTTAATGAAACTATGATGCCCCTAGAGGGTGAAAATGATGAAGAAGTTCCTCCAGATGATGGTATGGAAGAAAATAGGAACGAGATTAGAGCTACATTCACCACAAATGACTTGAGGAGGGAGATACACCCACCTAAGCTAATAATTGGTTATCTAGAGATAGGGTGAGGAGGGAGATACACCAACCTAAATGTTTTAGTACTAGAGATGTTATATTCATCGGTCTTAATATAACTAAGAAAGTGAATGGAGCTGAACCTAAAACCTATGACAAAGCCTACAATAAATCAAGAAAATGAGTTGTTGAAACAAGAAATGGAGGAGGAAATCTCTTTACTAGACAAAAAAATAGCACTTGGTCTTTGACTGAAAGGCTAGCCAACAGGAAATGTATAGAATGCAGATGGTTGTTCAAGAGAAAGCTGAAAATTACATCTCCACCTTAGCTAAGATACAAGGCATGGTTGGTAGCTAAATGATATACACAAAGAGAATGTGTGGATTTTACAGAAGTCTTCTCTCCTGTTGTAAAGCACTCATCCATTAGGAGTCTACTAGCCATAGTGGTGCAAGTTGATCTAGAGCTCCACCAACTTGATGTAAATGCATCATTCCTACATCGTGAATTGGAGGAAGTATTTTATATGGATCAAACCCCGGATTCATAGAGAAAGGAGCATAGAGTCTGGTCTGTGTGCTTCATAAGTAAATTTATGAATTGAAGCTAAGCTCTCGACAATAAAACAACAAATTTGATTCACACATGATGAAGATTGGCTTTAGACGATCAGAATTCGATAGGTGTGTGTACATTAAGAATAGAATTTAGTCAAATCTTGTTTACTTACTCTTGTATGTGGACGAATGCTCTTGGTTGGGAGATATATTGTTGACATAGGTCAGGTGAAGTTTGATTTGGAAGATAAATTCAATATGAAATATTTGGGTCAAGCATGTAGAATACTTGGCATGGATATAATTAGACACAGGTTGGCTGGGAGTATGAAATTTCTACAAACGGATTATATAGATAATGTGTTGGGAAGGTTTGGAATGACAAAAAGTAGGAAGTTGGCTATACCTCTTGGTCGGGAAGCTAAACTATTTTAAATTAATGAGCTCGATTACCTCTAAAGATAGAGCTCATATGGATAACATACCATATGAGAATCTGGTAGGTATTATGATGTGGGATATGTTATTTGCATGACAATCTAGTTTATGACTAAGCCTAGAAGAGCGCAATTGTCTGAACTGCTTAGGATTTTGAGGTACCTAAAAAGGACAAGGCATTATGATTTATTGTTCATGAAGTTAGAAGGGAGTGTTGAACCTCTCACAAGTTTTTTGGATTCAGACCAAACATCTAGCATAGATACTCGAAGATCTCAAATAGGTTATGTATTTAACCTATTTGGCACTACAGTGACATGGAAATCTAAACTACAATTTGTGGTTGCTCTTTCTACCACAGAAGCAGAGTTCATAGCTATCAAAGAGCCATAAAAGAAGCATTATAGATCAAGGGAATCTTAATGAACTAGGTATTACACAAGTAGCTATAAGGTTGTTGTGTGATAAATTACCTTGTATCTAACCAAACATGAAGTGTTCCATGAAAAATGAAAAAATATTGATGTGAGGATTCACTCTGTCAGAGATATTGTGCAAAAGGGCCTGATTAACATAGAGAAGGTGTCAACGCATGAGAACGTCGTTGATATTCTAACAAAGGTTATTTCTTCTCCTAGGTACTATCATTGCATGACTCTTACGGGAGTGTGCTGATCTTGTTAATCAACTTATCTCTTCTGTCGCGGAACATCTTGATGGGAAGGTTGTTGAGTTATGATATGCATACAAGAGGGACATTTGTGGTGTTATGGCTGCATGATTTCATGCTGGTGCATGCAAGTTCAAATTTTGGTGAAATATGGTTGTGTAAGGTCTTGATATATGTTAAGGTTCAATTCGTAAGGATGCGGGGCCCCAGAAACTGGTGATCCGAATAAAGCAGAAAATAGCGATCGATCGACAATGATTAATGGTGAAGCAACATGAAAGAAATAGGCAAGCACAAATTTCTAATAAGCATCTACTAGTAACTAACAAATAAGTTAAAATATAAACGAATATAGTGTGACAAGAAAGAAAAAGCATTCCCATATTACAAAAGGGCAAATCAAACTCCAGCCGGAATAGTATTGAGCTCGATAGTGAACTTATGAAAAACTATAACAAAAGAAATCTTAAAACAATATGAATATCGAGTACTAGGTGTTAAATTTTGGCTTAGAATGACCTATTTATAGAGAATATGGTGGTGCTAGGGTTCCTGGGGTGCACGTTGGGGTAGTTGAGTAGAGCTCTCTAGCTTTATCGGGTTTGTTATAATATCTCCATCTTCAATGACCAACGAGATTACCACATCCTTATCCATCCACCCTTCTGACTGTTAAGCAGCTCGCTTGGAGCAGTTCTTCTCTTTTTCAATCTGTTTAAAGGAGGTCTCTTCTTTCATCGAGTTGTTTGTCTGATTTGGTTGCTTTAGTCGAACTGGTCTGGGTGAACTCCTTTCTTCTAGCTAGTTTTTCTTACCACTCTTCGTCTGGGCTGGTTTGGGTCGGCCTTTAGTTTGGTCTTATCGAGTGCAATTAGGCCCCGTTTTGGGCCTTCAAACTAGCTTGTCATAATGAAGCTCCAACAATAGCCCCTTCGGCTCTTTAAGGGACTGTCAGAAGTACTCAAAGCGTCGAATGTTTATGTATTTAGATGTTATGTGTTCACCTTTCGAGATGAGTTGGTGTTCCATGTGTATTCCTTTCAGGCGACGATAGTGGGATGTTGGTATTGTCGTAAGCATCTCCTCAGCCAAGGGGGCCATTTCCTCTTTGGGTGGTCTCTCGTTAGTCACAAGAATCCGAAAAGTCACTACAAGGGTTGCAACTGTGGGCCTGAAATCATAGCTTTAGTGAAGGGACAGTTAAGGTTATGTCCCATTTGTCATACTTGCTATCTGGGGAGCCCCAGTGAGTCGTGCAAGCTCGTCTTGCTGGTCCTTGTCTGTGTTTCCCCTTTTAAGGACGATGCCCTAGGTGGACGGTGTCTCAGTCGGACTAGTATATTATCAACCTTCAGTGGGTCAGTAGGACGGTTCGATTTACCGATCCACTTTTTGTTTTTGGTGGAAGTTCTACATGTCGATCTACTTTTGGATTTGCCGTCCACGCGGATGGCAGTAATTTTATTAGCCAAAAACCTGGGGTTAATTACGAGCAGTTGGATAGTCGCGAGGTATTTAAACGACACTTCTTTCAATTCCTTCTCACTGTTTCCAAAGCTCTCTCTCGCGATTCTCTCTTCTCCTTTAGTGATTCTTCGTTCTCCGGTGGCTGCAATTTCTTTTGGCGAGAAACTTCATTCGGCCCCATCCTGCGGTCCATCAAGGTAATCCCTCTTGCTTACGTTTTTGTCGTCCATTCTTTTCCCTTTTATAGTATTTGGATTTTGGGGGTCTTAGGGTTGGTTATTTCGTGAGTCATCATGGGATTGATCGGAGTTTGCCTCCTTCTTTCTTTTTTTTAGGTTATTTAACCCAAGATTTTGAATACTGTTATGACAATGATTCTTCTTTGGGCTCTAATTCAAAAAATTGTGTGGGCTCTGGGTCTCATTGTAAGTTCTGCCCTAAACCTCCATTCACTTTGTCTCCTCTCAGAAATCCGATGTGGCTGACTTTGTTGGCCTAGATTAGAGCTTCCTCTTCCAAGGGCTGGAGAGGCCTGGGTCGAGCAACACAGTGGTGGAGGTCAACGAGGAGTCTAGCTCTGAGTCCTCTGATGATAACATGTTCTTGGAATTAGTGCGAGGGCTGAAGAGGACTACTGGTGGTGGTGAGACCAGTGGTAGGGTTGCTGAGGTCGACATTGTTGACCTAGAGCCCGAGGTTGCAAGAAATTTTGTTCTCCCAATTTTGGGCGTTATGGATGATGACGTGAAGGACGCTGCAAATGGCATCCCTTGCTAAGATCTTCACTATAGGGTCCCCAAGCTCGGCCAAAGGTGCTTCAACCCACCTGCGGGCTACGTGTCATTTTACTTGGCCGTGATGGAGAATGGGGTAGGGCTGCTGGTGCACCCTTTCTTCTGTGAGGTGCTCGAATCGTACAACCTCTCACCTTTACAATTAGCCTCTGTGGATTGGTGTCTTCTACTAGGGGTCTTTTTGGTCCGATTAGATTTTGGTTTAGGTCTGTCAACCATTAGAGAGTGGCACTATATGTATAGGTTAAATCAGTGGCAGCACAAACATTCCTATTATTTCACAAGGTGGGCCAAGGGTAGTTCGACTTTGATCAAGAAGCCCCCATCAAACTCCTTGGGTGGTGGAACTTTTTTTTCTTTTTGAAGTTAGATCCGGTGAATCCGGAATTCTTGAGGTACGATAGAGTGCCGACTAGTGGGTTTCCTCCTCTCTCCATGCTTTGTCGAGTTGTTTCTTCCTATTTACTAACGGTTTCATTTTTTGTTTGTAGGGTTTCTAATTTCCCACCAATGCTGAGTTGATTGATTTTGCATGTATTCTGATTGCTTGTTTGCCCTGAAATCTGTGCTCTATAAAATTTTCTTTTCAATACCCTTTAATTTCAAGTTTTGTTTCTTCACTTTTTAAAACCAAAACCCTGATTTTTGTTGACTCATACAATGAATTTTAAAATTATAATTAGTACATGAGATAATTTCCCCACACAATTCCCTTGGGTTCAACTTGAGTTATAAATTTATTTGCCACTGTTCTGCAATTTATCTGTAGATTTTACAATGATCAAATTGGCGCCGTTGCCGAGGAATTGTTAGATATTATCTTATTATTAATTGGTTTTAGGATTTGCTAGATTTAGTTTTGTTAATTTCAGTTAAGTTCTATTCGTGTGCGTGTGTGATTGTGTTTTTTTGATTTTTGTTTTGATCGACGTGATCTCATGTCAGTCGACATGGAAAATCCTCTTACGTCGGTCAACACAATCCCACTTGACACGGAAAATCAGTCGACGTCGACTGATTTCTACCCTGTTTTCTTCTTAGGTTGTGCATGAACATGAGGGCTCAAGGCAACCCACTTGAGGCTTTCGACCTAGAGATAGAAGCATCGTGTATGAGGAGGAATAGAAAGAAAAAGATGAAGCCACCGACTGATTAAAATTCACAAGAAGTTGATCCGGATATGCCCCCGTTGGAAGATCCAGATACACAGTTGTCCACTAGGACTGCTCTGGCACTGATTCAAGAGGTTCATATGATGATGGATGCAGTCCGGGAACTTTGGGAAGAAAGAGAGGCTAAGGGAGAGGTTGCGCTGAGAAGACGGACGAAACAAGAAAGAGACATGCTGCACCTGGATGACTCGGATGATGAGGATCCAAACGCTATGGGAAAGAAGTACAAACTGCATCCCGGCAATGAGGGATTCAACACTAGCATTAATGCTAATAATTTTGAACTTAAACTGGGCTGATTCAGCTAGTTCAGCAGAATCAATACGGCGATTGAGCTGTGGAGGATCCCTAAGCACATCTCCAGATGTTTGGGGAGGTGTGTGACACCATCAAGCATAATGGAGTGGGGCAGGATGTGAATCGACTGAGGTTTTTCCCTTTCTCACTTAGGGATCAAGCCCGATCTTGGCTTACTAAAGTGGACTGCAGCAAGATCCGGACTTTGGAGGAACTGAGAGCTGAATTCCTCTCGAATTTCATTCCACTCTCCATCATCATTCAGAAGATAATGGAAATCCTACAATTCCATCATAGGGTGGATGAATCATTTTATAAGGCATGGAGTAGGTTCAATGAGCTGCTAAGGAGTTGCCCCAGTCATGGAGTGATATAAAGGAGCAGGCTCACATCTTCTACTAGGGGATGAACGAGAGGATGCAGGAGTCTGTTGATAATTGTTGGTCCCGGATTATCAGGGTATAACTTGGCAGCGGAAACTGTG